>WYDI02027682.1:91916-134526 GCA_009867235.2 Psittacus erithacus | reverse complement strand
TTTTGTTTTGTTTTTTTTTTTTTTTTTGTGGTTTTTTTTTTTTTTTTTTTTTTTTTGGGTTTTTTTTTTTTTTGGGGGGGGGGGGTTGGTTTTTTTTTGGGTTTTTTTGGGTTTTTTTTGGGGAGGGCATTAAAAAATCAGGTACTGCTTTCTTCATGTAAAAATGAAGTGATGTGGCTGTTTCTGAGTCCTCCAAAGACACATCTGTGAAACTAAGTTTAAGTTCTTAAGTAAGACAGACTGGCTCTGCTCTGTTCTTTTTGGGAAGAAGAGAGATTAATCTTGTGATTTATATTCTGGCTATATGAGCAATGTGCTTTTATTATGTAAAAATATTTTTTTTAAACTATTTATAATTTATTTCCTTTAATTTACTCTGAAACAACTTATCACTTACTTAATCAGTCATTTGTATGCTGTGAATCAAAAATAACAGGTGCAAAAAGAACTCTTTCTAGAGATTTCAAGGAGATGCAAGACTGACTTGGATAGAATTGGCACTTGTTTAGTTATTCATCAGACAATGCTTTGGCTTTCCCATCAAGATGTAATATATCTGAGTATCACCCTGAAAAGGGAAATGAAAAATAAAACCAGTTAATTGAAGTTACTTTCCTTCGTTACTAAAAACAGTCCCACCAAAAACTGTTAACCACAAAAGCCTCCTAAAGTATCATCTGCTATTCCAGAGTTTACTGAGATCTTGCTCCATTGAGATCAATTTGTATAAGCAACAGTGTTTATTGGTGCTTTCAATTTACTTTTTTATAATAGAACTTCCTAATTCTTAATTTGTACTATAATTTCAAGCACATTTTGTTTTGTCACCATGCTTTCTTTGAAAGAGAACACACATGTATCTACAACTGATTTTCCAAGATGCTTCAGTTCTATATACTTCATTGAGAACATTTGTTCACATTATTTAAGACCATGATTTGGCCAAACAACTCAGAATAACAGAATGTGACATAAATTAGGTATAGAAGATGAAGATGTCAGCAAATAGATTCTATTGGGTGGATGCATAAATAGGCACATGCACACAAAAAATTAGTAGAAATGATTTTCATACTAATGATTTCTGGAAAGACTATAGTTAGGTTGATTGCTTTATTTTTATGACAAATCTATTTTTATGGCAGAAATTCTTCTCCTACTTATACCTGCAGGTATGAGTTGTAAGAGAGCAAGAATCTAGGAAAAACTACTTCAATGTGTTTAGTTACAAAGAAAAGGTTCCTTCTATCTATTGCTTCACCCCAAGTGGCTGTCCTGAGGAAAATATGTGAAAGTAGGGAGTGCATTATGTATTTTTTATCACTTGATTTCATTAATATGTCATTTGCTCTCATAAATTATTAATTTCCGAATTAGATCAAATATGACTGTGCATTCAGAGGGGAGGTTATAATGCTCTACTGAAAATAGGAAAACTGTGCTTATA
This sequence comes from Psittacus erithacus, assembly GCA_009867235.2. Taxonomy (NCBI): domain Eukaryota; kingdom Metazoa; phylum Chordata; class Aves; order Psittaciformes; family Psittacidae; genus Psittacus; species Psittacus erithacus. The sequence continues at coordinate 133,079 of WYDI02027682.1, read as the reverse complement.
TTTACAGTTCTGTCACAGTTGTTAGGATGTCTGTTTAATTTATGTACAATTAGTAATGTGTTAACATAATAAGATCGTAGTATTTCTTAGTCTGTACTCTAGATATTTCTATTAATACCTGTAAATGATTGTAATAATCAAAATACGCAATATGATATTTTTCCAAAATCATTATATAAAGTGTTGCACATCTTTTAGGGGCTACTGGCAGAGAAAGAAATCTAACTGTTCTGAAGGCATGAAGAAAATATAAATTCATTAAAAAAATTAGAAATGAGCATTTCAGTTTGAGACTACTTGTAACATTGTTTTCTAGTTTTGCTTTACATGTAAATCCAAACGTTCTTATTTTTAATACAGAAATATCTGTTTTTCCCATGAGACAATTACGTACTCTTGTTTCCTAGTCAAACATGAAAAATACTGCTTTACTAAGGAATATGTAATTCATGTGATTTTGCTCCTGCTCTTTAATCTTAATTTTCACTACAGTGTCCACATGTACAAATACTTTGTCAAGAATGAAAAGAACATTCACCTGAACTCCACATAGTTTCAGTTGCAGGTTTGAAAGATGTCAAGGGAAGCACTACGACACCGATATGAACTTCTTTCACTGCATCTGAACACTTCTTGCCATTCCCAGGACAGTTGCTTCAACACTACACAACTGTTCTCCCACTCAACTGATGTCACTCCCCATACTGTCATGCCACAGATTCCTCTTTATCCCAGCAGCCCATCATTGAGGAATGCACACCTTCCTGCACTGGTTGAAACCCATACACCTGGAAAAGCTTTATTGGTTTAGACTTAGTGTGCAACTATCTTCCTATTTTGGAGAGCTGGGCAGTAGGCATACATACATATACACACACCCCCTTGTGTGTGGACCATTGCTTTGAATGAAACAGGTTATTTTGAAATCCAAGATAGTCTTCTAAAAAAAAAAAGCAATCTAAATAGAATCTTAGAACAAATTACAAGAAACCCCAAATGTAAAAAGCGTAGACACTTAGTCCAGTCTTACTAACAGTTATTAAAGTCAGGTACTATTTACAGTTGTTAGATGGCATAAATAGCTTTTGCAAATTATTTCTGAGGAGAGTCCCAAATCCAATTTTTTCAGAGTCAGAGAAATCTTCTATTTGAATGAACTTGTGAGCATAAACCTAGTCATTACTTTGGGCTGTTATGGAGCTAGGCAACCAATTCATTTTCTCTTTTCCTGTTCAGTTTCTGCACATCAAAATAAATTACTCCACATTAAATAATGGTTCTAATTCAATATAAGAACCAGACACAGCAAATGTGTTTCTTAAAATCTTGTTTTCTCTCTAAGTTGGTTATTCATGATAGAGTTAAGAAACATTTTTTGTATGTGACATACAAGTACACTGTTACATGCTTTTTATGCAACCACTGCATCGGTCTTTCTCTTAATTTATAGGTTTTTTTCTTGCATACTTTGAAACAATAAATCAGAAAAATCTTTCTCAGCTTAAAACAAACATTTTCAAGTACAGTTTCCTTTACTTACTCTTTCTCTTCCAAGGGAAAAAGTCTTAAGAAAGTAGCATAAATTATAATCTTTTTGATATATATGGCAAGAACTTGCAAATAGAAAGAATGAAAGTGTCATTATTTCTGGAATAGCTCCACAAAATGCAGAACTTTCCCGTCCCACAACTGGTGATGAGATCAGGACAATTACAATTCGATTCCATTCCTGCAAAGAAAAATAGAAGTTATCTGCAAATCAGCTGAGTGTCTTAATCACAAAATAATTATTTGGAAAGAGTATGAAGGAGAGAGAGCTGCAATCACTATCACCTTCTTTTGTATGCATTTCTTACAAGAAAGCAGGGTCAACAGTAGCTTTTTGTACAAACCTCAATCATGAATTATGCTCCAACGATAACAACTGGAATGAAACCCTCAATCAGAAGAGTATCTAGTTTCTGTATACACTGCCTGCTTACATATGATATAGAATTACAGATTCATAGAATAAAATCATGGAATATCACAGGTTGGAAGGGACCATAGCGATCATCAAATACAGTCCCTACTTCTTGCAGGACAACTTAAACATAAATCATGTGACTAAGAGTGCTCCTTGAACCCTGAGAGGCTTGGTGTTCTAACCACTTCCCCAGGGAGCCTGTTCTAGTGACCAGCTATCCCCAGTGAAGAACCTTTTCCTAATGTCCAGCCCGAACTTCCCTTCACTCAGCTTAATACCATTTCCTCGTGTCCTATCTCTGCTCACCAGAGACAGGATCAGCATCTCCTCTCTGCTGCCCCCCTTGAGGAATTTGTAGACCGTAATGAGGTCTCCCCTCAGCCTTCTGTCCTCCAAGCTGCACAAACTGAGTGATCTCAGCTGCTCCTCATAAATCTTGCCCATAAGACCTTTCATCATCTTAGTCACCCTCCTCTGGACACAGTCTAGTAATTTTACACCCTTCTGACATTGAGACACCCAAAACTGCACACAGTACTTGAGGGGGAGCTGCACCAGTGTAGTGTGGAGTGAAACAATTGTCTCCCTTGACCAGTTAGTTATACTGAGCTTGATGCACCCCAGGTCACAGTTGGCCCTTTTGACTGCACATAGTTGACTCATATTCAACCTTGCCACCAACCCAAACCCACAGATCTCTTTCTGTGGGGCTGCTCTTCAACTTCTCATCCCCTGATTTGTACTTATAACCAGGATTGCCTCATCCCAGGTGGAGAATCTAGTACTTGCTCTTGTTAATTTTCATATGGTTGGTGAATGCCCAGCTCTCTAGTCTATCCAGATCTCTCTGTAATACCTCTCCACCCTTCAGAGCGTCCAAAACTCCTCCTAATTTAGGATTGGTAGCAAAGGTACATTTAACCTCTGTGTTCAGACCGTTTATAAAAACATTGGAGAGCGCAGGCACTAAAATTGATCCCAGACCGCCAGCCTGGTGTAACTCCATTTGCTATAACTCTTTGAGCCCAGCCCATCAGTCAGTTGCTCACCTAACATGTCAGGGACTTACGTACCTGTGTCTTGGACATTTTGTCCAGGAGGTTACTCTGAGAGACAGTATCAAAAGCTTTGCTAAAATCCACAATCGCCACATCTACTGACTTCCTTTGGTCAACTAGATGGGTGACCTTGTCATAAAAAAGAAAACCAGTCACCTGAAGTGTATGAATACCAATGCACACAGCCTGGGGAACAAACAGGAAGAATTGGAGCTCTGTGCTCAGTCAAAAAGTTATGATATCATAGGAATAACCAAAACATGATGGGACAGCTCACATGACTGGATGATCACAATGGATGGCTATAGGCTGTTGTACAAAGACAGGTTGGGTAAAAGAGGAAGAGTCGTTCTTGCTCTGTGTTAAGCAGAACCTTGAAAGTACAGAAGTCAATTACAGCAGTTGTGGAAACACTATTGAATGCCTCCGGGTCAAGATCAAAGGGGTCATCTCTGAGGGGGATCTTACAGTAAACATCTACTATCGGCCTCCAAATCAAGACAATAAGGCCAACAAAGCAATATTTGCAGAAAAGCAAAAGCTTAGCTTGAATTAAGATTGCCAGAGATCTAAAAATACAAGAAGGATTCTGCAGGTATGTAAAAAACAAGTAGAGACAGATGGAAAATATTGGCCAGCTGTTAAGGAAGAGAGGGGAATTATTCACCAATAATGTTTAAAAGGCAGAGATTCTTGACACTTTCTTCACCTGTTTTGACCAGCACTGGCCTTGGGAACAAAATTTAAGGTCGATGCAATTACACACCCACCGTCAGAAGGAAGAATTAGTATGTGAACTATTGCAGAAGCTTGACCCCTACAAATCAATGGCCCTTGTCAATATCCACCCAAGACTGTTAAAAGAGTTGGCTGACATTATTGTGAGGCTGCTTTCCATAATCTCTGGGAAGTACTGAGATCAGAGGATGTCCCAGAAAACGAGAAGAAAGCAAATGTCACCCCCACTTATGAGAAGGGCTTCAAAAGGACTCTAGGAAATTATAGACCCATCAGTTCCTGGGAAAGATAGAGCAAATCCTGCTGGGGACTATCATGTGTTTGGGAAAAGCCAGCATGGGCTTACCAAGGGCAAATCATGCTTGACCATGGTGACTGCCTTCTACAACAAAACAATCTGTTTTTATCATGAGGGGCAAGTGATGGACATTACCTATCTGGATTTCTACAAGGCTTTTCATACAGTTTACCACAGCCTCCTCCTAGAGAAACTGACACATTTTGGTCTACACAAGTGGTCTATGTGGAAGGGAGAGACACCCCGCAGGATGATATGGACAGGCTGAAAGACAGACCTAACAAGAACCTCATGAAGTTCAGCAAGGACAAGTGTAAAGTCTTGCACCCGGGTAAACACAATCCTAGAGTGCAGCACAGGCTGGGATCTACTTGTCTGGGGAGCAGCTCTGTGGAAGGGGACCGGGGGGTCCAGGTGGATGACAAGCTCAATGTGAGGGAACAGTTTGCTGCTGTGGCAAAGAAAGCCAACAGGATTCTGGGTTGCATCAACAAGGGCATCACCAGCAGAGATAAGGAAGACATCATCCCACTCTACTCAGCACTAGTGAGGCCATCACTGGAATACTATGTTCAGTTTGGGTTCCTGCTCAACAGAACAGATGTGGACAGGCTGGAAAGTGCGCAGAGAAGGGCTACAGAGATGATCAAAGGTCTGGGAAGGCTGCCATATGAGGGAAGGCTGCCATATGAGGAAAGGCTGAGAGAGCTGGGTTTGTTCAGCCTTGAGAAAAGGAGGCTTAGGGAAGACCATATTGCCATGGTCCAGTACTTAAATGGTGGCTAAAAAGAAGATGCAGACTCCCTTTTAACAAGGAGTCACATGGAAAGGATGAGGAGTAATGGGTACAAATCATTCCTGGGAACATTCTGGTTGGAAAAAAAAGAAGTTTTCACAGTGACAACAATCACCCATTAGAATATCCTCCTCAGTGAAGTGGTGAATCCCCCAATACTGGACACTTCTAAGATTCAGCTGGACAGGGTGCTGAGCCATCTTGTCTAGATTGTGTTTTTGCTAAGAAAGTTTGGTCCAGATGATCTTAGAGATTCCTTCTAACCTGTTATTCCATAATTCTATGATGATTATATGATTTTTTTTTTAAGTTTACTGTTCATGGATAACTTTTGATGGTTCGTAAGTAAATTTAGATACTCCACAAAATGTTCTTAATTGGGGTTGACAGAAAATGGGAAAAAAAGACTCGGTCAAGAATTGCTTCATTCTAGTCATATCTGTAATCTACACCTTGCACTATTTCTTTCTAAAGTTCTTTTTATGGACTCTACCCGTTTGCTGTAGAAAGTTTTTTCCCCCCACTGTTCACAAAACTGTTGTTCAAACTATGCTTAAGATTTGTACAAATGACAACTTGGAAACAAAGCAAAAAAAAGCATTACTCCAACTCTTGTCTTGACAGAACTTTCTCAAAGATATCAATCTTCCATGCTTTCTGAATGAAACGAACTTTAGCTGCAAAAGTTCTGGTACAACTTGTTTAGTTTTTGACATTTGCTGGGCAGGAAGGAAACATCTTTAAGATTATATGTCCACAAGGAAAGTGTGAATAGGGGAGTGACATTCTGTGGATTTCTTAAGGTAGATTTCAAGTCTGCAAAATTACGCTTTCTAATTTGAGAGCTCTATAGCCTATACGGATATTTAATTTAATATGAATAACTTTGAATATAAGAATCAGTCAGTTTTTCAGTTTAAAGATGGCTATTTTCTATGAGGCTTTTTTTTACTTTCATCTTTCAAATCAAAAAAATTTGTGGCATGGATTAATAAAAAAAATAATTAAATATCCTGGCATGTAATCAATATTTTTGATAGCTTCATTTGGCCATCATATATTTGTAACATGTATTGTAAGATATACAATTTTGCAAACAAGATAGTCTTTTGAGACCAAGTAAGAATATATCATAAAATGAACTGTTTCTTTCTATAGGATTGCATTTACTCATACCATCATCAGTTCTTTAATATACCATATATTTATCCCTGTCCAAAGATTCTTCCTAGCAGTAAATGGTGGTCATCCTTAAGCAAAGATATAAATGAAGTTTCTGTTATCTGTATAGCAAGTTTACATGGCTACATACATGTTCTCTTTGTCATGATCACCATAGAGAACACCATGATCCTTGGGCCAGATTGCATGTTCTGTCTCATGTCAATATAGTATGTAGTGTCCAGACATGCACACAGACTACTCTTGCTTTTGAGTGTGATTTCAGTTTTTTACCCAAAAATCTATTGATTCTCTTCTGAATAGAACAAGCATTTAAATTAAGCTATATGAAGTGTAGACCATCAGAGGTACATACACTAAATAGATAATAGGAACTAATATAAAGTAGTTGAAAATAACATAATTGATCACTTTACATCATTGTTTGGTCTTCTCTTATACCAGTTTAAATGTATTTACAAAAATAAGATATGGGAGTAGTACTGCTTAACTCCAAAATAAAATTCTTTGAAGTCTGATTAACAACTCAAGCAAGCCCAAAAAGACATATTTTACTTACACACAGTAAGAATAAAAAGAGAGAATTATAATTTTTAAAAATGTAATCTTGCCATTTCTTCTTCTTTCTGGTACATTGGTGAATAGTAGGGAGGGAAATGGACTGTAAACCTGAATGATCCAGAGTTATAGTCATAGGATGGAGCAACACTGTGTTGAGGACATCAGATTAAGCTATGAGCAACCTCTGTGTTTACAAAATTTAACGCCACACAAAAGATGCCTACTTGGCAGAGTACTAGACTACTCACCCTTCTGACCCTTCACGTAGTTCAGACAACTACATGAAGCATATTTCAGCATGTATATACTACAGCGTTTTTCTGGTAAGATCAAATTCCTCTGGCAAGTTTAGAAAAGCCTGAGGTCAGTACAGGGACCTCTTAGTGGTCCCTCAGCTCCTAGGAATTAAGATGTCTGCAAACAAAGGCTGTTCAGACAAACTTAATTGTTCTGATATCCAAAGAAAAAAGTTAATTAGATTACAAGTTTATATTCTAGATACTTTTCAGGCCTGGTTCTGAGGGTACAGTAGTGGATAATGAACTAAATCCTGTTAAAGAATAACTGTCTGTGGCGGCCAAGAGACCCTTTTTGTGTTTGTCTCAAAGCAACTCAAAAGACAGAAGGAACTGACAGATGGTTACCGCTTGTGCAGACGGCCAGGGGCAGAGCAGGGATAGCGCTCAAGGTAGGCTGTGGATGGTTTCCTGTGTGCCTGCCCTGAGGCCGCGAAGCTCTACTGCCAGCAGACTGAGGTGATTGTCGGGGCACAGCGTTAACTGGCTCTGGGGCTCACCTGATGCTCTGCGAGTGAATCTTACTTGTGGGAGGAGCCAAGAGACCCTCACTCTATAAAAAGGAAGCAGTCATTCAATTGTGTCATGTATCTTCCCATTTTGGTTTCTAGCAGATGAACTGACCACAAGGATCACAATGACTGCAGCTAGAAATATTTCCACTAGCTGATGGAGAAGACGTGGCTGGATCCAGAGGGTGGTGAGCCCATTTCTCTATTTCCTTTCCCTCTTTCATTCCTTTCTTCTTTTCTTCTACTTTTTGTCTTTTATAAGAACTTGCCAAGACTTTTGTTCCTCGTGACACAGTTTTAGAGAAGTTTACAATAAAATTAATTGTTTCAGTGTTTATCTTCTGGAAAGTCTGTGGTCTCTCCTGTGAACTGTGCAGAGTATTGTAGATCACCTTCCTCCATACCCACTGAGTGGGATAAGACACAGTCCTGTCAGCTTATACATTTTGTTTGATTGTTTTCTCATCATTTTGAGAAATTTCACAAGGCTAAAAGAGGCAAATTCTCACAGGATTCAGTTTCGGGGCTGATGACAAAAGCAATGAAGAATGCAGACCTTTTCTACAAAATAAGTGGACATTGTAGAAAAGCAGGGAGAGGGTAGGCAGTAAAAGTAACATCAGAGAATGAAGTTCTGAAGAGTTTATTTTAGATTGGACAGGGATGTGTGGCTGTGCCTTGTTTGATTTCAGAAAGAAGTGGTGGTGTTGACATAATCTGTGATGCATGCTTGATACTTAAACATAGCACAAATTTTAACGAAATCTAAAAATATTTTTTACCACATCCTTTCATAATAATTTGAAAACCCAGTATCTGTGAAGAAAAAGAATAATTGGTATAGTTCATACATAATTGTTCAGTATCATTTATATGAAAGCTTATTTTTTGAACATTTTAAACAGTGGGCCTTCATTAGGCATGATTTACTTCTTTCACAAAGTTAAGAAAAAATTGCTTACACTATTGTAATCAACTCGTGCTATTAAAGCATCTTTGGTTTTGTTTGGGGTTTTATTGAATTAAAAAAAAAAAAGTCCAGAAAGGATTTCTGTAAAAGCTCACTCATGCTTGCTATCTGTCAGTTGGATTCCTGTTTTGGCTACATAGTAACTATTCTAAATAGATGGAGGAAAGATTTCAATGGATAGGTAGCCAAACCATAAGATAAATGGCTAGTCTGGAGCATGAGGGCCTAGAATTTTTATGTTTGAATGAACAGCCATGAAAAGTTATTGTCCTCATCACAGTGGAATACGTGTCTTCTGAATCACCATTTTATATACATAAATGTCTTAGTATTTTCTGTCAGAGGCTAGTTACATCTGTCACAGTTCCACAGTACTATGGAATAAATGCTGAAGTATCTGCGTTTTTTCAGAAGAATCCTGTCTAATGATTTAGGTTAGATTTATTAGATGAAGACATTAAGAAAGATAGAAGTCAGTGTAAGACGCTGGAGAAAATTCATTCTAACTTACCCATATCTTTCTTGTTCCTGTCTGCCTTATTCTCACAGTTTTTGATAATTCCTTGTTTAAATAGCTTCCTGTTACTTTTCCTAAGCTCTCTTCAGTGTTTCCATGTTCCATGGCTAACAACTCAAAAAATAATGGAATAAAATAAGATTTAATGTTAGGTGAAGCAAGATTTGCAAAGTAGAAGCTAGTAAGTTTATGGGAAGAGTGGTAGGTGAAGGCTGGAGTGCTACTGATCAAAGTGGAACCCAGTTCGTGACAAATTATGGTTTTGAGATCTTTATTCCTTTTTTTTTTTTTTTATTCTTCATGCAATTTATTTTCTGCCATTTAAGATAGAACCAAAAGCCTTTAAATATGGTTATATAAAAACAAATTCTTTAATTACTTTAACATGATGGATTTTATATAAGATAACAGATGGTAAGGTGTAGGACTGGAGACAAAGGACATTTCCAATTACTTATCAAGAAGTGAAAAATGAAAGAATCTGCATAATTTTTTAATATCATAAAAAAATAGAAAGCAATTTCTAGACTGGATAGAATAGTATGCAATTAAAATTGCTTCTTAGGGGAGTATATTAACTACCTGTTTTTCAGAATGAAATGCCAATAATTTATAGGCACAGATAATAGCTATACTGGCCTCTGCATGTTAGTGCAGTTTTATTTCCATGCTTTCATGTGTTATAAGATTTATGTAAGAATTTATGGCTACTGAGAAGCATCAGAAATGCAATTTATATGTTACTACTAGTAAGACTTGCCAAAGCATTAACAGCAGACTTATTTTTGCAAACTTTGCTGTCATTATATATTGTACCTCTTCAATATCATGTCCCTGGTCTACAATAATTTCATTGTAAAGTAAGAGGGTAAAATCAGTCTGTAGAAACAATTGTAAAATTAGCTAAAATATATATGCTTGTATAAACCTTTCTATATTTGGAATTTTATTCACAGATAGAAGTTAGAGCCCTAACTGTCAAAAAAAGAAAAGGATTCTCCTGCATATTAACCTGAGACTTTCAGGTTGGGTCTTTCAAAGATCTTGCCACAATGTAAAACATTCTGGCACCACACTTCAAATCATGTTGTTAATCTGGATGCTCACTGTATATTACACAATACTGCAAATTTAACAAATTAGTAGAAAATACTTTTTTTTCCTTTCTCATAAAATGATGTTTAGACAAACTTTTTTGACCACCCCTTATTGCTGAGTTAGTTGAAATTGAAACTAAACTAAAATGTCCTTGAAATATTTCAATCAAATTTAATATGCACATGGTTTTATGAATGATTGCCATAAATAATCAAAGTGGTAAGGCAAAGCTGTCTTTGCAATTGCAATCTTCTCAAACTCTGCAATTTTTAATAGGCTATTGCTCTAGCATGCTATATTTAGTGTTAGCATCTTCTATGTTGAAAGTATCAGGCTTTTCAGAGTAAGCATTCTTTAACAGGCTTTTCAGAGTAAGCATTCTTTAACAGTCTTTCCTCTGTGGACCTTATAGAACAGTTTACTGCCAGCACTGAAGAAGTGTAAAGAAGCATGGAGTGCAAAGTGCTAAGTAATCTAATATGTTTCTAACATTTATAACTATATAGAAAAGCTTACTTATAAAAATACTGTATGACATTCTTAATAAAAAAGCAGTCAGTGAAAGATAAGTTCAAAAAATGAAAAAATATTAAAAAAATACTTAAGCGATCTTTTTTCTTTATTTTTTGAGAAAATATTCAACTAAGCAATAAGCTAAAAAAAAAAAAAAAAACACAAACAAAAATCCCAAGCCTTCCTTTATCTTTCACCTTGGCCTTTCTGCTTAAACTTGTAAACAAATAGATTAATCTCATTCAAACTCAACCCTCCATGATAGGGGTTATTTACAAAATACAATATGTAGAAATTGTTTGGAAGTGTGGTGTTTTCTCCTAAAGTTGCAGTTAAATATCTCTGTTATTAGTTTGTGTCAAGTTTGTGGAAACTGAAACTAGAGTTCCCTGGGACATCTTCTAAGAAAAGAAATAGGATATTCTTTGCCTTTGCTTAGCGACTCATAGTCTTTAGGTGGCTAATTTCTGCCAAGAAATGAAGAGGAATACAATGTCTAATTTTCAAAAGATGCTGCCTTAGTAACAGTACGTGTATGTGTAAGTTATGCATATTTCAAACAGACATAAACATAAAAGATATTTCATTATTTGAAAACATATGTAAGAGCTGTGCATCAAGTATGTCACCTTTTCATCAACTCCCATAGATTTCATTAGAATCTTTCAACTTTTTCCCGTCAAGCTACTTCTTCCAGGACCAGATCGGTCTTTTCACTCAAAACTTGTCAGTGTTTTTCAAAACATTTGTTCTAATGTCAGTCTTAGAATCACAGAATGGAATGTTTTGGGTTGGAAGGGATCTTAAAGATCACCTAGTTCCAACCCCCCTGCCATGGGCAGGGACACATTCCACTAGGCCAGGCTGCTCAAAGCCCCACCCAGCCTGTCCTTGATCACCTAGGAACTAAAGGAGGACTTTTAGAACCAAGGGAAATATTTCCAGAAACATCTTATTTTCCCTTATTTTCCAACAACTGCTTAATTTAAGCCATCTTGCTCTAATAAGGACCTATGAAATAGTTATCTCAGTACTCGTTGATGGCATCATCTTAAAACACCACAAGCATTTTAGGCTTAAAGGGAATATGTAGATTTTTCTTTTTTTTTTTTTTTTTTGCACATCTTTAATTTAATGCACCTTATTGAGAACTTTATGATCAATATCTTAAGGGAAAGTGATACGGGCAGCTCTCAGGCTTTTCAAATCCTGATAGAGAAGTAACTATGTATAGGATCTGCCTGTTCTGTGATAACTCGATGTTGTACTTAGAGCAAACTCTGAAATTGTAAGCAGAAACCATTGCTTATTTTGTCTGAGCACCATAAGTTACTTGGAAATGCTGATACTTTAGCTGTTTATGTCAGTCTATAGCCATTCTGAACAAAATAATGAAGTTCACGGTCTATTAGAAATTAATTACAGGATAACAACTTAATTAACTCCAGTCAGCCTTATTTTCTTAACACTGAGTCTTATAAAAAATCTTGTCATTGGACAAGAAATGTAAAGGGAACATTTAATTCATGGATTTGAATAGTTTTCAAAGGGGTGATTATACGCCATCCAATTCAAATCAACAGACTATTGGTTTTTGCTATAGGGGTGACAAATATTTCATGTATTATACATACTGAAGAAAAAGTAGCTGTCCTATTTCAGGCATATGGATCTGAATACCCTAGTATATGAGGTCTAGGACTTGAATTTCAGTATGAGAAACACTGAAAAATATAAAAAGCTTTTCAAAGAATATTAAAGGAGTTTCTGATTACTTTATGACATATATATATATGTATATCACATAGAGTATATGTGCTTGATCTATTGGAGAAATGAAATAAAAAACATCCATCTGCCTGGACTTGATATAGCACCGTATGGAAAAACACAGGTCAGATTAGAAAAGATAAAACTCAAGTTAAAACTTGAAATTTAAGATAAAACTACAAAATGATCAAGGTTCTGATTAAAGGGGAAAAAGAAGACAGCAGAAATTATTGATATCAAATGTGATAAAAGAAAAGTTAATAGGTGAATTATTATAGATGAATTATTATATGAATTATTATAGGTGAATGAGAAGTGAATTAATAATATTTCTCAAAGGTTGGTAATAATCTTATGTGAAATTAAAGTTATTGCATAAAAATCAGGAATATCTTTGAATTTTGATGGTATGTCTTTGTTGAATTTTACCAGTGTAAAAGCAGAAGTCATTGCAACCCTAGAGATAATGAAGATTGTTTCCAGTCATGGTCTGTTCAAATAATTAAAATCATATTATTTGCTGGGAAAAAAAAAAATCCAAGCAAAGCAGGAAGCAACTTCCTCTGACCATGTTTGCCCTTCTGTTCTACAAAATAAAATTGGTTATTTTAAATGTCGGCGCCAATTTCAGCTAACATATTCTCCTTTGTATTTTAGAAATTTACTTGTACAGATGAGTACGCTTCCCTAACTGGTGACTGATGAATCAGTTGTAGCTGACAGACTGGTAACTTCAGCAACTTTAATCCGATTTTTTAAAAATTGTCTGTTCATACTCACAGAACAGAAACTGGGTGAATTATGGGACCAAAGAGACATAATGATACACCATTTGACAGTACAAAATTCTGTGTTGTGAATCTAGTAAGAAAAATTACTGACAAAACCTGAGGGCAGAAATTCAGGCTTATCAAAGGAGTCATGTCATATTCAGTCTTATGAGGTACCAATATGTTATAGCTATGAAAAATGCAAATTTTTTCCTGGGATTTGTCAGTTGAGTTAGGACAATATTAGTTCCATTATACAAAATCCTAGTGAGGTTGCCTCTGAAATGTGATATGGTCATTCCTATTGAAAGAACATGAATTCATACTGACGGAGAGAAGAGCTCTGATAATGAGGGAAATTGAAAGTCAATTATATGAGAAGAGACTAGAAGCACTAGGCTTGGTTAGCCTGGTGACACAAAGGCATAAAAGGGATAAGGTTGCTATCTATAAATTCAGCAAAGGGTACAGACTATGTAAGGTAAAGAATAATATTGGTACAGGAACAAATGAATGAGTACATTTTGCCTGAAATTGGAGAATAGGTAGTAATTCTCTCCAGTGAATATGGGCATCTGGTTTTACAGTAATGGAGGAAAAACAAAGCATTAACAAAACAAAGATAATATTAAAATAAGTCTTGATCATTTTTGCTAAGGATTAATGGGTGTGATTCCTGCAATAATAAAAGCTATTATATCTATGAATTGCATGGACAATAAATGGGTTGTATATATTGCAAGACATAAGTAGGTTGGAAATATATATTGAATATAGTTCTGCATAATTTTAATTATCTGGTCAAATAGCTGCAATTATGAATCTGAATAAAGTCTACCAAGTGATTTGCTATGGAGTCAGCTGAAGGCCTGGGAATAACAGCTCCTACTATCTCTACTGGATGGGAAGAACTTGCTTTTTTAGCAGTTCTTTAAGAAGTGGTCTTCAGCTTGCCTCTAAGCCAGCATGAACTTGCACACTAATGCTGTGGCTAAAAGAATTCATCTAGTGGTCAGATGTCTTCATTTGGTAAGATGAATGCCACCCATAAACTACAATATGCCTTAGTGAGTGTCGTGGTTTAAGCCCAGCAGGTAGCTCAGAACCAAGCAGCAGCTAGCTCACTCCTCCCCTTCTTCTGGCCCCCGGACGGATGGGGAGGAAAATCGAAAGAATGTAACTCCCACCGGTTGAGATAAGAACAGTCCAGTAACTAAGGTATAACACAAACCGCTGCTGCTGCTAACAATAATAATAATAAGGGAAATAACAAGGGAAGAGAATACAATTGCTCACCACGTGCTGTCAGATACCCAGCCCTACCTGAGCAGTGATCTAACCCTTCTGGGTAACTGCCCCCAGTTTATATAGTGGGCATGACGTGCTGTGGTACGGAATACCTCTTTGGTTAGTTTGGGTCAGGTGCCCTGTCTCTGCTTCCTCCCAGTTTCCCCTCCTCCCTGGCAGAGCATGAGACTGAGAAAGTCCTTGATCAGAGTAGCCATTACTTAGCAACAACTGAAAACATCGGCATTACCAGTGCTACTCCGAGGCTGAAAGTCAAAACCACAGTGCTGCACCAGCTACTAAGAAGAAGGAAAATAACTGCTAAAGCTGAACCCAGGGCAGCAAGGAAAGATAACTGTTGTTAGCAGAGTCTCTCAGGTTGCCTAGAGAAGACTTAATACAAGGAAATGGAATGAAAGACTAACGCTGTCTAGAAGTGACTTGATGTGGAGATAAATGCAAATTTGTTAGGGAGAAAAGCAAAGTTGTTTGATCATGGTGTGAACATAAAATGCTGCAAATATTAGGAAAGTTAAGGTAAGATAACTTGATGACACATCTTGGTTGGGTGCAGGTGGGGAGACCCTAAACCCACAACTGGTGATAACATCATGTAAAAGGACTGGTTCCACAGCATGCAGTGTGGTAGACTGTTAAGTTATGGGGAGAGTATACCAATGTCCAGAATCTGATTTTTCCTAAACTGTATAATATTTTACCAGTCCCTAGATATCTGTTTCCTGAGACCACTCTTCTGGATTCACATGAAATTCATACTGCCTTTTCCTTATTTCAGCTCATACCATTGCTACTGAAGACACAATTTAGGGATCCTTGGGGTTATGCTGGGTGCTCATCGAATGCAGTTATGGTTCTGACATGAACAGAAGCTAGTGAAAAAAAAGATGGTAAAATAAAATCTGAATATTTACAAGAGGAGAGGCCTTAGATAATAAAGTGTAAATGCTGCTTGTGTAAGTCAGACATCTCAAGAAATGTGATTCAGATGCTTTAACATAGGCATTTAGTTTTGTTTGAATGACGTACTTTGAAATTGTTACGGTTTAAACCCAGCCAGTAACTTGGCACCATGCAGCCATTTGCTTACCTGCTTCTTTTCCCCCTCTGGTTGAGATGGTGAGAAGAACTGAAAGAAAGTAAGCCCTGCAGGGTGAAATAAAAACAGTCCAATAGCTAAAGTATAATATAAAACTACTACTACTACTACTATTAATAATAATAATGAGGGAAATAACAAAGGGAGAAAATATAAAACTAAAAGGGAAAAGGGGGGGGGAATAAACATCGATGATGCAGAATACATCAGTCAGCACCTGCTGACTGATACCCAGCCTGACCCAAGCAGTAATTTGGGCCTTCTGGGTAACTCCCCCCAGTTTCTATACTGGGCATGATGTGCTGTGGTATGGAATACCCCTTGGCTAGTTTGGGTCAGGTGTCCTGTCTCTGCTTCCTCCTGGCTTCCTGTGGCCCTCCTCACTGATAGAGCATGAGATACTGAGAAGTCCTGATCAGGTGACTTCTGAGAAAATGCAATAATATCTAAAAAAAAAAAAAATGAAGACATTTAAACCGAGACATTAAGTCATTACATTTCCAGATTTTTGAAGTATTTTTGAAGAGCAATAGGATTTTATAGAGTAAAAGTCTTTCTTCTCATATTTCTCTAAAGAAATAATCATCACTGTATAAATTTGCTATTGATTTGCTTACAACATAGCTTCAAAATCTTGCTATGTCAGCTTTCTATAAAAACAGACCTAATTCTTTAAGCTTAATGATCTGATACAAAAGTCTAAATGCAGGCAACTACATTAAACCTTGTTCATCTAACACTGGTTAGGTTTCTGAGACCTGGAAAGTGGTGTGAGGTCGCACAGGATCTACAGTAGACCTGCACTGGCTGCTGGCAGGCAAAATATTCTGCAGTATCTCAAAAAGTATTAGATGCCTATTGTCTAGGCAACAGAATCAAACCCCTGGTATCTAACTTAGGATGAACTAAATTGTTCTCAAGGCAACACTGACGATGCTGATTAGATTTCCATTGACTGTAGTCTAAACTCAGACACCTGGCTGAGATGAAGACACTTAGATATAGACAGATAAACGTAGTTACTGCTGAGCTGAATCCTACCCCTTAGGCTCATTTCATTTATGTTCAGGCAATTGAAAGAAAACCCCAGTTTCTTTTGCTATAATTTTCCTATATTATCTTGTACTGTGTTTAGAAATACTTTAGAGAACTTAATCTGTGAAATACCTGGCATGGAATAGCAAGGAACTTTTGGAACCATAAACGCTCACTTTATTATCTAAATAAATCACTGAGAAAGAGGTTTTTAAGAACACAAATGAAGAGTAGATGGATTTAAATCAGCAATTTTGATCATGATTTGAACAATCAGTTGGAATCTTTGGTTCTGGTTCTTTTCCTACAGAGAAAATTAGTTCATTGACTGTTAAATAATGTAAATAAATTGTTATATAATTGTAAAATAGTAACTGTTAAAGCATTCAAATAAACAAAGCTTTTCACAGCAAATTTGCTGCTACTTTTTTGCTAGATTTGTAGGTGTTCCTTGTACCTGTTGAGAACTAAAGATTTAATAAAAATATCATTATATTTGCCTTTTTACAAATTTTTATTGAAAAGAAGTAGCTATAATAGGCTATTTATTTACTTTTGGAAGGCTTGCTGACAGTTTAAATTGGAATTCAAATAGGAAAGGATAAAAGAGCTTTTTAAATGGTAAAATGCTTTGGGTTTTTTAATTCAAGTTTTAAAATCCACATTACAGGCATGTTTTATTCTTATGCTCTTTTATTTGAACACAACAACTTTAAAATTATGGACAGTGTCATATTTTAATACATAGAATGATTTTTGCTTTTTATTCACTGTGAACTTGTACCTCTTCGTGGCCTATTTCCTATCAATATTTATTGGAAGAAAGGCACTCAACCGCCACTGATACTTAGAAAATCAGTCCTCAGTCCTTTTCTGCAGAGAAATTGCAGTTAGTTTGGTTTCTAGTTTACAATAACCTGACAATTAATAATTTTTTTCTTTTTCATGACATCTAAGTTTATAAACATTGTGCAACCCAAATCCAAGGAATATCATAATTTGAAAATAGTACACAATTTCATTTAAGTTATCTAGTATGGTTTTAATGAAAAATATTGGGGATTTAGGCAGAAGAGGTAAATAAATTGTCATAAACATCTCAGAAGATTACATCACTTATCTGAGTAATGTGACAGCTGAAAACAACCAGTTCTAATTAAGACAAGCCACATGTTCACATGATGCTGAGAAAAACTTGCAAGCATCAAACACATACACCCCTAGATGTTTCAGAGATGGAAACAGTTCAGGTAATTTTAATAGCTAACCTCTACAAGGGTACATCTTTCAAAGCATACATTTTAGCCAATGCGCCTTCATTTTCAGTAGCTTGTCATATGACTCAGAATAAAAATCTTTCACATGACAACAAAAATCTAAATGAAACATCAATAAAAAACATTAAAATGGGCCAAAATAAGGACTCAGTTGTAAGTTTTGAAGGTATATAATATAGCAAGATCGAATGCCAGAACTAGTCAAAGAACAGTTGGATAATTTTAGGTCATCTTTGTCATGTCATAAGAAGACATTACAGGCATGCAAATGGTTTGCAGAAGCAGAGAATCATGCAGCCTAGAAGTATTCTCAATAGGTCAATTAGTTCAATCTCCTGTTCAGAGCAGGTCTAGTTAAAACAGATTGCTCAAGGCTGTGTGCAGTCAGGTTTCAAGTATTTCCATAGATGAACATCCCACAACTTCTCTGGGCAAACTGTTCCAGTATTTGGCCACCATCATATTAAGTACCTTTCACTTTTTTTCTTGGAAAATTACAGTCTGTTCTCTTTTACAGGCCAGTAGGAAAATGAATGCTCTTTCCACAGCTGAAATATATCCAAGCACTGGAAAAGTTCACTGAACATCACCAATTTACTCGGCTTTCTAACTATTGACTCTCTTTATTCCATACTATTAAAATCATTAACAGTATTACCTCAGGAGTATAGGGTACAAATGCTTTATGGAAAGAAAGAGGATTATTAGCATTGCAAACTGAATAAGCCATCTTCTTTTTGAAATTAAGTTGATCCCTGTCAAATCATTATACATGGCTACCATTTTCTTGTCTTTTGGTGAAATGTTTTGGGTTCCGGTCTAGATGAATGCAAGACTGAGAGACCTGTTGCCAGAGAAGTAAAAGAACCAAATATGTGAAAATGGTCAACAGATGTGCTCATACGCTTCATTATACAAAAGTAAAAGGGAACGAGGGATTAAACTTGTAGCCTGCTTTCTTCTAGTTTTACCTTCAACTATTTTTTTCTTTCTCTTTCAACTTTCCTTTCTGCTACAATTTAAAAATATTTATTATATATTCGTGTACATTTATTTATATATACAAAACCAAAATTAAATTAAACCAACCACTATATACCCACTGATTAATCTGTGTTGGCTATTGTAAGGTAAATGATTTGTTCTGGTCTTGCAAATTATGATTGGGTTAACAAATCTTCAGTAATTTCCTAATATTTTTCACACTCTGAAGGGACTTCTATGGTGTGTTTAAACATCATTTCAGAACAGCCAATGATCTGCCGTCCTGGTGATCTAGTTGCCAAAGAAACCCATAATAAGTTGTTCCTGCTTTCTGAAAATGTGAAGTATTGCTGGCAATATTAGGTAAACATCTGATCTGCACAACCTCAGTTATCAAAATCTGTTTAAATAAATCCTGGTAAGTGTTACAGCCCTGAAAATTGTCATATACAAATTGATAGCTGTGGACAGCGTAATTTAAAACTTATAGACAAATAAAACTGTATACCTGTTAAAGATGACAAAACAGGTTCCAAACACAGTTTGTCAGTGAGTTTGGCTAGTAAAATAACTGAAACGTGTCTTACCTACTTTCTTCTTTTGGAACACAGAAGTTACATTTATAGCAGTTCTTCCTTTACCTTTTATTGTTTTTTTTATACCACCTTTGTCTTATAATTTCTTGTGTCCTCCTTATTCCCAGAAGTAATGGGATTACTTTTTACTTTCCTTTTTCTTTTTTTTTTCCCCTCTTAATTTTCCTCTTTATTTTTGCTTACCCTGTATCATTTCCTTACTCAGTAATTACATATTATTGAGGACATGGAAAAGGCTTAGGTACTGAAAGTCTTCTTTGCCTTGGTCTGTTACATGTTAGTAAGCAAGAACGATCTTCGGGAATCCCATGTCCTAGACACCAGAGGGAGAAGTCTGGATCAATGAAGACTTACCCTGACAAAGGATCAGGTTAGGGAACGACTTAGAATCATGGAATCACAGAATGGTTGGGTTGGAAAGGATCTTGAAGGGTCATCTAGTTGCAATCCCCCTGCCATGGGCAGGAACATCTTTCACTAGATTAGATTGCTTAAAGCCCTGCTCAAACGTGCCTTGAATACTTCTAGAGATGGGGCATTTACCAATTCTCTGGGCAACCAGTACTGTGTCTCACCAACCTCATAATAAAGAATTTCTTCCTTATATCTAATCTAAATCTACCCACTTTCAGTTTAAATACTTTCCCCCTTGTCCTGTCACTAGATGCCATTGTAAAACATGTCTCTCCATCTTTCTTATATGCCTCTCCAAGTACTGAAATTGAAGTCTCCCTGCAGCCTTCTTTTCTGTAGGCTGAACAACCACAGCTCTCACAGCCTTTCTTCATAGGAGAAGTGCTCCAGCCTCTGATCATTTTTGTTGTCCTCCTCTGGACCTGCTTTAACAGGTGCATGTCTTCCTTGCACTTGGAACCCCAAAGCTGAGCGTAGTACTGCAGGTGGTGTCTCATATTAATGGAGCAGAGAGGAAGAATCACCTCCCTTGACCTGCTGGCCACACTTCTTTTTATGCAGCCCAGGATATGACTGGCTTTCTGGACTGCAAGCACACACTGATGGCTCGCATCTAATTTTTTATCCCCAGCTTCTCTTCTGCAGAGCTGCTCTCAATCCATTAATCCCCATGATGTTGGGGATTGCCCCAGTCCATGAGCAGGGCCTCACACTTGGCCTTGTTGAACTTCACGAGGTTTGCATGGACCCAAAGCCTGTCAGGTTCCCCCTGGATGGCAACCCTTACATCTAGTGAATCAACAGCACCACTCAGCTTGGTTTTCTTGAATCATATAAAGAGCTCAAAATTCGCATAACATTTTAATTTCATGTATAAAGTAGTATTTTATTCAAGGAAGGCAAGTTCCTTATAATGTAGGAAACAGTTACATTAGTGTTTTTCTGGATCTAATCTTCTCACTTTTCCATCTTATCCCCTTCATTGGTTTAATTACAGAACTTATATGCTGAAGTAGCTAGAAGGAAATGCAAATATTTATCTCTTTCTTCCACCAAATTCCTGGTTAGAGTCACAGTGAGAAATGTCATTCCTGCCCCCCAATGTATTCAGGTTAAGAGTCCCATAGAACTAGCAAGTATCTTGTGTTAGGAAAAGAGAAGATAATGATAAATACATTTTCAGTGATTTAGTCCCATCTAGGGACTAAAAACAGTACTGAGATTAAGATAGGACCCTTTTTTTGTGGTCTTAACACCTCTTTAACAGCTGAAGTCCATTCTGTCCTTAAGTATCATATGACTGCAGCATACCACTTTTTAGTATTGGATGATGTTGGATATTTGAAAACTTCTTTTTGATTACACACCACTCTGGGGAGTCATGCAGAGAAGTTAGGAGAGAAGTATTGAAGTTGAATATGGGGAAGCAGGATCAGCAGAGGGATGTTGTGGGGTTTTTTTGGGGGGGGGGGGGGGGGGGCTAGAGGTGTGTTTCTTGGAGTTTTCTTTTGGGAGTGGTCCCCCCCCCCGCCCCCCTCCCAGGCTAAATTCTGAAGAAATAAGGGACCAACAGCAAAGCTGAAGTTGCGCTGGAGGAAAAAGATGGCAACAATGGAGGAACCTTTATGAAGAACAGATGCCACAGGGCAGAAGGGAGTGGAGGGGTAGAGTCTGAGTACAAATGGAAAAAATGATCCTTGCACAGGAAAACATGTCTTCACCAAAGGACTTCCCAGACTCTAAAGGCAAGTAACAAATTCAAAACCACATTCTAAAAACCACAGAAGAGGAGCTTAAATTCTCTTGGTCCAGACAAGACAAAGGGTGGTTTTCTGAAAACAGTTACATTCATTTGACCACTGTCACTGTAAGTCAGTTCAAGAACAGAGCTTTTCTTTAGTTTTAGACAAGTAAATATTGCTTTCTCTGAAGACTCAGATGCAAGCCATAAGCCTCTAGAATGAAGCTGTCAGCACACATTGCTTCTGGTTCACAGAAAATGCCAGAGCATATTTTTTTCTGGGGCAACCATAAAAACTCACCTTCTAACCTCAAACCTATGTGTTTGCCTTTTTTAACTACTGTTAGCATGCCACTAGCATCCAACAACACCTCAAAAGCATGCTCCAAACCCAACTAGTTCAAGCATGTACGAATTTGGAAATTACTTAAATATTACTTTAGGTGGGTTTATTACTGACCTATGATTATCTTGAGAAGTATTTATTTTATTTCCAGGCCCTTATAGTCTCTAGAAATTTAGATCTTGCCGAACATGAAGATAGCAATGATAAAGCAGAAAGACTTTTTGGAAAATTAAAATCCAGGAATATAAACTGTGCTCATCACCCTTTTGTCCCAGCTACTAATAGCTACGAAAACATTTCACAGATATCAAAGAATTAAAACTTTGACAGTAATGAGAAAACCATCACACTGATTTTTATTTACTGTTCCAAGCCACAGACCAAATATCAGAAATTTCATATACATCCTGTAACAACTTCTACTTACTAAATGATCATCACTTCTGAACATGCATTTGAGCAATCCACTTTTACTAATCCTTGGGTCTACTACCTCAGTACTACTGCTTGTAAGTATTCCATTTAAAGAGTGACAGTTAGCCAGTACATTTAAAAACAGTACTGGGCATTCTCAGAAATTCAGTGTCATACAAGACAGCACCCTTGATATCTCAGCAAGTACTCTAATTAAAAATAATGCAGTTACCATAAACTCTTTATTGAAAAGTTACAGCACACTTCTGTACAAACTGCCTTTGCACTGCCTCTCATATTTGCTAAAGTTACCATAAATGCCTATGCCAGGCTCACTTTGCACCTGAAACAAGGCAAACAAGCTTCTCTCCCTTCTCTTCCACACTTCCAACACAGCCCCTTCTCTGAACAGCCTGCCCTGTTCTTCTCCATGAAACACTGCTGTTTTCTTTCACATTTCCAATGTTCAATATTTACGTTACTTGTGCCCCCTGTATCTTCCTCCAGATCCTCTGCAACTATCACTCTGCACTCTCCTAACTTCATCTTTATTACAGTCACCCACTTACAGGTGTATTTTGCCTGCGCAGTACACACCACTCCCATCTGCACGCTGACAGCTCACCTCGGTGTATCAGTGTTTGCTTCTTAAAACAAGACCTTAGCTCCTTTCTGATCAATATGTTTCATTCTTTGCCCCTCTCCTACCACACAGCTGTCCAGCTTAGTCGTATGTCATTCAACACTTAAACACCCAACACCTTTCTCTCTTCCCACTCATGCTGCAGGACAACTCCACGACCATGCATGCTTTGCTTCATTCTTACTTAACTAACTTCCGTGCATTTGATTTCACCTTATGTGCAGTCACAGCTGAGTTTCTCTCTTGTCTCAGCCAACCAATTCATTCTTCCCATCAAACTTCTCCAGATCTACCTATCTTTCAAGGCTTCTTTCAAGGGAGGTACTGAAGGTCGCATCACTGACTCTTTACTTACTCCAATTCCCCCACTTGTCTTGCTTCAAGTATGAATGCAAAGAGGTATTTGTAAGAGAGCAGGAGGTATGCTTATCTTTTCAGCTTGTCTCCTTTTACTTCCTTGATAACTTAAGGGAAACATGGATAACATTCACAAGAACTATCTTCAAACATGGAAAGCTTTTCTGCCTGCATATGCTTTAATCAAGAGAGGTGCTTTTAATCAACTCTCTAGAGAAAGTAATCCTTTCCTCTGAGATTAAATAACCTACCCTTCTGTGCCAGTGACTTCACATATATGTATCCACACCTCTCTGCCTCAACCACCTTCAGAAGTAAACCTATCCCTAACCCCTGTTTTGTCTTTCTGACAGCCCTTCCATGTTTTCTTTACTGAAGCTCACTGAACACACTTCCTGTAAATCCTTGCCTTGAACTGTGCTGTTGAAGCACTTTAACTTGTTTAGCCCTTTCCATTCCACTGAAATTATTCCTTCCAAACCTGTCTGTTTAAGAGAACCATCTGGAGCCAAGTTCATAAAAATAAGGAATCATCCCTGCTAGCATATCAACCTCCTCTGTTTCCATCTACCTAGTTCTTCCTGAAACCACATTTCCCATGGACTTCTCTGGTCTTCTGTTTACACATATACAGGTTTTTCTAATCTTAGCAATATCCTCTGCACCTCTCTCCTGCTGCAAAGCAGACCAACTTACAAGCTCTACACCCTTCAACACATACATTCCCTATCCCCACCATCTGCTCAGTGGACAACAACCTAGCAAATAGTACCAACTCACTCTTGGTAGCTCACACAGTCATCTCCTCAGAATCTACCTTCTCTTTGCATTTGCATTATGCAGTTGCAGCTGCATAGCTTCAGGTTTGAGCTCTATGTAACCATGTGTTTCCCCAACCATCTCCCTTTCACTCCTTTTCTGAAAGCTGTTTAGCTTCACAAATTTGTAACCATATATTTGGTCTCACCTTTGACTCGTACCTTAGATATTAGGTGGTTCTCCATTTAGATCTAACAACCTTTTGTTTTTCAACATCCAACTGTTGAAGAATCCTACAATGTAATTAAGGTTTCTATGCATTTTAAAAAAGGCAAAATATGAAGAACAACCCAGGATGTTGCCACGCAGAGTTCCTATTGCCAGAGCTAAGTAATTCAGACTTGGGCTTAGCTAGTTAACGTTAAAAGGGAGGACAGTTTTGTGCTCACTACATCTCATTTTATTTAATTTAAAAGAACTAAGCAATTTCCCCTCTCTCAGCACATAATGCAGATCATGGCTGAGGAGATCTAAAGTAATGTTACAGCTGCTTAGCTCTTCCCTTGCACTAAGTTCTGCATTCATTTCTGCTCTACTCTGTATTTCTATTTTATAATGAAACATACAGCCTAGTTATTTATAGGCTTTCTAAGGATTAACTACACTCATAAGAACAAACCCTCAAGAGGTTAACCTCATCCTCTTAAGCTTCACACACTACAATCCCAGAGATAACTGACAACCACAGCCGAGAGAGAAAAAAATAATCCCATATCTTGCTAATCCTTTAACCAACCACCTCATGCAACAGTGGAGAGGCCCCTTCAAGGCCTACAACTCAATCTGTCTCAAGAGTACTGTCAATCCAAAAGATACACATTTCACAGAACCATTAGCAACATGCCTCAAAAGGCAAAATAAGATACCTGGCTACTCAGCCTTACACCAAAATCATGCATCTAAAATGCAATACTAAAAAAGACCCAGTTTGCTGCTTGTCTTTCCCATTCAAATATTTGCATATTCTACTCATAAATCTACCTAGTTTATTAATTTGAAATCACATCTAACAAATTTTGCATTGTTTACATCTCAATAGACAGTTTAGCTGCCCCTTATGCTTCCTACCATAAAAATTTGACAGCCTTAGATTTACAACAAAAAAAAAAAAAAAAAAACACACCAAAAAAAAAAAAAAAAAAAAAAAAAAAAAAAAAAAAAAAAAAAAAAAAAAAAAAAAAGAACCAATGTCAATAATCTACCTGATTTTTTTTATATCATAATTTGGATTCTCCCTTAACCCCACATGTGGATACAGCCTGCAGCTGCAGCAGTACCAGGGAGTTAAGAAGTGCATTTATTTCTTAAAGCTTTCTGGTTTGTCCATTGTTTATCTAGAAAAATCGCTACTCATTCAACTTCAGTATAAAAAGTGCTGCCATAAAAAAAAAAAAAGCCAGGAAGTTGTTTAGCCACACTGCTAAACCCATGGTTGCAAGTTAAAGCCTCCAAAAACATGCAGGAAAAGTGTAAGGCTATGACTGTTAATAACCAAGTATTCACAGTTCTTTCCTGAAGTAAGAACTTTTAATCAACACAGAGGATTAGCACTGCTTACAAGCTCATGGAGTCCAAATATATTACTTTTTTTTTTTTTTTTAAATGTGTGAATTCATTTTCTTTTGTACTTGCTTAATATACACCAATTCCAAACCTGGCTTTTGACTTTGTAGGTAAACTCTCTGAAAAATCTCAGTCCCCTGAGACTACAAAGTTCCTATCTTCACAGTCTGCCATCTAATAAGCTTCCACCTTTTCAATTATAAATAATAAAATTTAATAAACACATTTTTATATATTTATATAGATTACATTGATACTTAAAGTATGAAATAAAAACAGTAAAAAAATCACCTTGTATTTCAGAAAGTTTTTCCCACTAATTAAAGGCTTTGTTCCCTTTCAGCAGCAACAGGAATTGTTGTAACTCAGGCAAACCAACTAGGAATCTTTTAAACCCAATGGCCCATAAAGAGAGAAAAGAAGGAGGGGATAAAAGTCAAACCCTGCCAAAAATGCAGATTTTATCCAGTCAAGAGAAAATACAAAAGTGAGTATCAGCTATGAAAATTAAACTTTCTTCCCATCTCAAAACTTATTGTACGTATGTATTCTCAGTAGTATGATGTCAGAAGCTGCCTGATTGCATCTTCTACTGTTGGCCCAGCCTACTTGCATTCTGAAAAGAAGTTTCATGATCTTTCATGGCCATAATAGATATCTAAACCATTAAATTACTATTTCTTTTCTTATATGAAAGACTTTTCACTTTACCAGCATGGCCCTTCCATTGTTCTTTACACTAAGTCGGATCCCTGAACAATACTGACAGCTGCTACCAAACTGGGCTGCGCTCACTCTCACCACCGCTGCCGCTTGTAGGAACAGACAGGCTTCTGATGCATTCTCCCCTCTGGGAGAGGGCTTGACACACTGTGTGCTCAGTACAAGGGAGCAAAGGTCCACTGAATTGTCAACCCAATTTTATGCTATTCAAGCTTTCTAGGATGCACACCATCCCTTTCAAACAAAATCAAGCCTGTGCCAGAGCATGAAACTTACTGTGCAGCACAAGATAATTACTGATCATACAGATAATTACTTACATACAGTAAGACTGTAAAAGATCACTGGGACATACATCTAATTTTAGCATGCATCTTTTTTTAGCACGCATGCATATATACAGAAAAATTTTGTGCACAAGGTATTGAATTCCTAATTTGTAGTTTGGGATTTGCACAGCATCATTCAGAAGTCTTTCAGAAGACAGAAAAGTAGGAAAACATCTGTTCTGATGAATCTTAAGTACCTGAAAAACAGAGAAGGCAGAGGCATAGAAGGATGCTCCCAAAGACCTGCCTACTCTTCTCCTCCTCTACCCCCCCCAAAAAAAAAAAAATCTTAATTGCATGTGGTACTTGTAGATCCTATCACTTTTAGAAGACTGTATCATGCAGACTATAAAAAGGGGTACATGACATGCCTGAGATGATAAAATCTGGTTTGGCTAACTTGCGCTTAGTCCAGCACAAATGTTTTAGATATATTTTAATACATACTTCCTTTTACTGCACAAAATATTCTTTAAAACAGGTTCATTAAAAAGGTTTTTCATTCAATTTTTCATCCTAAAGAATTAATTTAAAAAAAAAAAAAACAACAAAAAAACCAAGAAATTACATTTCTCTATTCTTTGCTAATCAAATACCACAAAGGTACATGAGTTGTATTTCAAAGATCAAATCAGGTATTTATACAGTAATTCGTTACACAAACAAAACATAGAGGAGATTGTGACAAATACAGATGTAATTGTGTGGGTTTCTAAGATGTGATTAGCAAATCAACTAAGTAACAGTCAAAATTTGATACGAAGGGGAAAACCAGCACATATATAAAGGGCGGGGGTTATATTTATGCAAAACTAATCTGTCAAGTGTAATAAAGCAACTTGAATAAAATTTAAGATGAAAATTCACTGAAGCTCCTCATTTCAGGAAGGAAAAGCTATTAAAAGGAAATGAAGGTCATCCTCCCAGTTTATTTCACCTAATTGCCTGCCAATAGCTTACCACAGGCAAACCAACTGCAGATCTGCAATTGAGGAACTGATGAAAGGAGCATTTTCAAGCTGAGATTCATTCTTCTAATCCTCCCTTACTCCTCTTTTTTTTTTCCATCTCCAGTTGGGATGTAATTTTAAGCACAGATGGATTAACTGGTTCCATTGTCTGTAGACGTCACTGGACTATGGCACTGTTAATCCATACAGCAGCATGTCTAATTACCATTACAAAGTGTCTGAGGGAACTACAAAGACCAGCAGGGCATCTTCTCACAAGCAATTAACATAAACTGATAGATGAGTAATTTGAATCCGCTCAAGGCGCTAACATATGAATAAAATCAGAAAGCACAGGTTCTTGTTTCGACTATTTCTTTCACTCAGTCTGGAAGGGCAGAAAACATGAGAAATATTCTAGACTTAGTGGTAGGGGAAATGAACTCATACAGTGGAAGGAATGTATGGTTTGAAGTTCCTTAATACAAACCAAATGACTTGTGATTGACAACCAGTCACAAGCAAGTAGTAGCATATTTAGAAGCACATACATGGTGAAAGGCTATTAGAACACTGTGTCAAGACAATTAATACTACTTCAAAAGCAAGTGAAGTTTCTTTTTAGCAGCTTGCTAATTTAAAATTCATGAAAGATTCACAAAAAAGGGAAAGAAAGAAGAATGAATAGTTGTACAGGCTCCAAGAACTCAAGCGTCACAAAAAGCATGAGGCAAAGGTAACCAGATCAACTGACATATAATACCTACAAATAAACAAGCAATTCTCTTAATAATTATATTTCTGCAGAAAAAGTTCTGTTATGCTCAGCACCACTGTACAGAATAACAAAGTAAGCTGTAAACTTTATTCCTGCTAAAATCTGTGCGCAAGGCAAACACTTCAGCAACATTGAGATATCAAAATATCAAGCTCATTTTAAAAATAGCAAAGCAATAAGATACGAAAGCAAGTTATACACACTGTAGGAGGTAGACCTGGAAGCCCACGTACCCCGATGATGGCATTCAGCTCAGCCATGGTCACTTGTTTGGCACGTTCTACAGCTTGGGCCACTTGTTGCTGATGCTATTAAAAAAAGAAGGGGTATGGGGAGGAATCTGTGTTAAGGTATTGACCACACCAAATCAAATCAACGTAAGAAACACTTGAATAACCAGTTTGTCGGCAGAAACTCAGACTACCTACTGCAAGACATCTTTACACAGGTAAAATGCAACAGTGCCCCATTTCTCACCTGTTCGAAATTAAACAAGAGCCCTGAAGGCAACCAGCTCACCTCTTTCCCCATGCCACTTCAATATTAATTTTCCAGCAAATGAACAATCACTTTCTAATTGAGTTGACAGGACAATAACGTCAACTTCACACCAGTGTCAGTTTTAACACTTAAATATTCTGTGGCCACACAGCAAAACCTACTGAAATTTCAAACAGGGAAAAAAAGTGCTAAACTAAACAAGAATTACAAATACTCTTTGTAAAGTCTATAGAGTTTGAAAAGCCATAACCAAAATAACTGGCTTCAAAATGTAACAGCAGCTGCTCACAATACACTACAACTGCAGTCATTCAGACCAGATGCAGGTTTGCAACCTTAAACAGTATTTTGCATCTGAGCTAACTATACACCTTTACAACTGAAATTTGATACAAATTATGTCAACACAATAAGCATGCTTATTTCACAAGCTTCACATTTGACAACTGAATATCAAATAACTAATCACCATGATTAGAAACTAAAGCATCCTGTTGCACTGGTAATATTTTACAGACTCCCACTCTCCCCAGGCAATGAATGAGGCTGAGCTATTGTCACTAGTTTGAACTCAGATTTGTTAGACCAAATTAGCAGGGGGTTTGCACACTTCAGTTATAACAGATGTTCCTTACACTTGTGTATTGTGATAAAATTAACATCTTAAAACTAGCTAATTTGCAAACAGAAAAGCAACATAATTGCACTTAAACAGCTAAACAGTTTTACTTACTTCCTGAGACAAAAATGGGATGACTTGCGCACAAATTGTATTCAATCTCTTGGCGATTTCTGTCTATAGAGGAAAAGTACTTCGATTAAAACTGTGGTTTAGGTTTTTTGACAAACATTAACTAGTGTACAAGATTATATGAAGTTCACACAGTGAAGAAAGTAACAGAAAATCCACATCTTCATTTTACTGCAAATACAAGAAGTTAATATGTAAGCCCATGAGGAGAGAGATTTAGTAAGCTACTGTAGGACATCTGCCATGTCTAAAGCACTTAATCTGTATACATATTTAAGCACAAATCTGGTCCTTGTATATTGGTCATTAACAAAAAAAGCATTTTTAAAATCCAGTAAGTCCAAGATAAAGCTTTTTAAGAGGTAGATTTGTTATTACTCAAATTATCAAGTAGCATAACATGAAGATGACAGGCATGGAAGAAAAATATTTCTTTCACAATCAACTTTATCTGCCTATTAGAAGCTAAAATTATTTTTGCTGACAGAAACACACCATCATGAGTACAAAAGAAATACCAAAACAGCAGAATGAAGACAAAAGTTATAGAATTCTGAAACATCCATACTGAGAGAGAAATAAAATAATGCAGACAAGAAAGAATCGGATCTGAAAACATTATAGTCAATAATAGCAAATTAGTGAAACCACAAGTAACAGGAAAGCTATAAGGCTAGGAGCCAGCAGAAAACAGAACAATCCTCCACTGAAAGCAGAGAGGAGGCAGCAGGTCAAAGTGTTTGAGTCCCACTTTCTGACAGCCTTATCTCCCACTTTTGGCCTGTAAACTTGAACACAGGATTTCTGGAGGGGAATGGGGATCTTTTTCTCTCATTACTCAGTATTACCTGTGCTTACAGCTTTTCAGGCCCATACATCTGCCTACTATTCAAAACAACCACTATAACTAACCCTAAAGGTACCTGCACAGCTCCTACAGTTTTCCTTAAAAACATCACCTGCAGTCTCTGTAGCACTGTTACACAAAATCAAAATTAGCATCTACCTGTGAACACAGTCTGTGTACAAAACACTCTGAAGGGCCCTTGCCAGTCTCTGTTATATCATTAACCCATATAGATATTTCCTAGGGTTTCTGTTTTAAGACACAAGAAACAAGAGATCCCTGCTGAGACTTGTTAGGCCTTCCATGAAATGACATGCATAAATCTGAGAAAAGACCAACTTTTTCAAAGTCAGATGAAAGCACTGCTAACTTGCCTGACAAACTTTTTCCTGAGCATTCCCATCATCCTGAGTTTTTCAGGAAAACACGGTGATGTGCTGATCCTCATACATCAGTCAAGCAGTACTCAGGATACACCCTCCACCACTAGGTATGTTTCAGCAAACAGGTGATTTGGGATCTAAATACAACTGACAAGCTTTAACATCTCTTTCCCCACCTCTGACAGACACAGGGCAAAATGCTGAATGGCACCGAAACATGTAAAACACTATGTCTCTGACATAATCAGAAGTACTCCACCTAACCAAAACCTGACATTTGACACATCCACTTGAAAGTTTTGCAGAGACAAGAGTCTCCAAAGTAGATTTGAGATGTATTCACCCTAGGACAAAATGGTTCTGCTTAAGTAAGGGCAATGAAGTGACAGTTGCCTTTACAACAAACCTTGTTGCCCTGCGACAAGGGGAACACGAACCCTATTCTCAACAGAAACAGACCTATTTCACAAGGTACCACAGTGGCCTGTTCCTGTTTTGTTTGGACCACAACAACAAAATATCCATCATTCTGTGCATGGCCTTTATTACTGGTACTACATACCTACCAGCAAAGGCAATTAAAGGAAGTTACTAGCTTAACTATTATCAGTTACCAGACTTAACTATTACCAATTCTGTTGGTACTTTCAGTGTCTGTTAACAAGCAGAAGGGAAAAAAAAAAAACAAACAAAAAAACACCACACAAACCACCCCCCACAAAACCACTACACAAATACACATACACACACCCCATTTCCACCCCTGAACTCCTCCACCCCAGTTGTGAGAACTTATTTACTGAAGGGCATTTTTTTCACATGCCTAGTATGTCTCCCCAGAAAGCAAGGTATGTTAGCTATGGAAAGCAAGTCTGTTACATAGCAATCTATCTGGCTGATGTTTAGCTAAAATGTTTGGGGTCCAAGAAGTTAATTGCCCTAGACCAACGGGATTACCTTTGTTTTCAAGACAGAAGCCAGGATGAATCATAGCAGGTGATAAGAGGGGAAAGAAGAGTAAAGTAAAAACACAAATTGGCTTCTGCTGAAAAGTTCTTTGGCCTGTATGGCCTACACAAAGGTCTTCCTATTCCTTAATACTGAGATAAGTATCCTTATTGTAGCTTTAAGGAAATTAAAAAAATATTTCAATAGAGTCTGTAAAAAACACAAGTTGTCAAATTACTGGATTCTCCTGCCCAGGTCCCAGATATCTGAGCCTCACTGCAACAACATGTATAAAGCATGGCACACACTCAAGAGAATGCAACATTGTGCGGTAAGTACCAATCCCAACACACGTCAATTAGTTTGTTGGGATTTTACTTGTTTGCAGGTTTTCTGCTTCGGTTTTTTTTGTTGTGGTTTTTTTTTTGTTTTTTTTTTTGAGGGGGGGTGGCTCTTGGTTTGGTTTGGGTTTTATTATGTTTATTTTCTTAAAAAAAAAATCAACTGTCCCCTTTTCCCAGTCAATCTTACTTTAAAATTATTGTACATATATATAGCATTAGAATAAGCTATATATCCTAGACTTAGGGCTTATGCATTTGAAAGTCTTAAGGAAGGTACTTATCAGTTACTACTACAGGCCTCCCAAAGTAACACACCTATTATCTAACTGGTGATCTTGAGACATATAGGGCAAGCCAGAAGAATGAGTAAACTGATAGTACTGAGTACAGGTATGAAAAAAATGTATCATTCAGAGTTTGTCTTTACCAAAGGAGGGCATCATTCATGATCATATACTAATAACACCTTTAATATCCATCCACATTAAATGTAAATGTACATGCCATAAATAAGTTTATTTCGAGATTCATTGCTGCTGTTTTAAGTGCCAGTTACGAGACATTTACAATGAAAAGAAACTGAAAAGACTGTTCTACACTACATAACAAAAGTCTGCTTACATTTAAAAAGCAGTTGGCCTACTAGAGGTATTTCCCCCACACAAATAAAGTACTTAAAATTATTTATCCACTATGAGATTCATACATCTGTTTCCTGGCTTCAAACGTTCAGTAGAAATTATTCTTATTCACAAACATGTTAAAAATATTTTTATTCCCTAGTGAGTTATGAAAATTAAGGTTTAATGCACAATTCACCTAATCTTGGCTATTAAGAGTTCAAGAGGTTAGTTTTGGAACAGAAAAAAAAAAAAAAAAAAGAACTTCCATTACTTTAAATATAAATCTAGCTATTCAAAAAGCAATGTATGTTCAACTTTCAAGGTGAAATTATCTTCAAGTATATATGCACGTGTGTGTGTATATATATATACTCATTCTTGAAAGCAAAAACCTTTTCTGAAGGAGTATAGAAGAGCCTTGTTAATCAAGAGTTGACATCAGTAACTGGTAGCATTACAATAAGCTATATATTCTGGATTTGGGGCTCATGCATTTGAAAGTCTTAAGAAAGGTACTTCCCAAGTACTACTAGAGGCCTCCCAAAGTAGCATAGCTATTATCTCAATGCTGATCTTGAGATACATAGGGCAAGTCAGAAGAATGAGTAAAAGAAGAAAACTCTGCAGAAAGCTACTTGAGCATAGACAAACATGACTAATTGCTCATGTTCTTTGGCTCCTTGGTAAAGCAGACTGTAGAAGCCTGCATCTCTCATGAAAGCCCTCCTAGCTCTATGACAGCTCTTAGCAAAGCATCTGAAGTGCCCTTAATTGTTTGTGTTCTTAATGCAGAGCCTCTTGAATGCATTCATTTTTAATAGAGGACCTGAGAGTGAGGCCCATCAAAGAATGACAAAACTACATCATTCACTGATTCTTGCTGTTGTAATGACTGTCTTTTGATTTATTTGCAAATGGCAAGCTTGCTAGACCCCTAACTGAAGTACCACCCTACTTTCTGAAATATCATTAAAAAGTAACATGACAGAATTCAGCTGCAATATGTAAACCTAAGATGAGCCAATGGATTTTTCTTCACTCTTGTTTTTTTTTTGCCTCTGTTCTATCTAATGAGACTTAACTGTTTTGACCTAACCATTGCCAAACTCAAGTGCCTGTAATTTTGTCTCCTGCTAAAGTGAATTCTTAACATAATGACAGAGAACAACGCAGCCAGTGACTAAATACACACTTAAATAAGTAATTTTACTCAACACATAACACAGAGCTTGGATATACAGTTTTACTTTTTTTATCTTCTGCCTTGTTAAAAAAGAAAAAAAGTATTACCATGTTTTCTTCTACAGTAGTATATTCCAGATTATTTTGCATTTTGACAACCTGTACTTTCTAAAGCACCATATAACATACCATATTTAAATCAACATGATTTCCTTAACTACCAATTTTTACACTGAAATGAAAAGAAGGAAGTATAATACAAGTAACCAAACTCTTAACAGTATTTCTCACCACATTTAACACGCATGTGTATTTTATCACTAGCGGTGGAAGCCCTAGCCTATGGGAGCCACCAGTCTCACTTCTGAGTGAAGAATGTTACCTTCCTCTGAGAAGAATTAACTAATCACTTTTCAGCTTCAGGGCTTTCAACAATAAGAATTTGGGGTTTGCTCCAATCAGTACTTACCATACATGCCCCAGTAGTGACTTTAAGTGCAGTACCCACGGTCATCTAAAGCAACAACTGTATCTTACAACACATCATTTTTAACAATGTGTTATGATAACTGCTATATTATTAGTGAAGAGACTCCTGAGAGCTGTCCAGACCTTCCTACCTTCCCTTAAAAAACAATGCTCTGTTAAAAATATCCATTTCACGTCAAAAGCTTATTATTTTTTCTTGCAAACTGCAAGTCCTATATGATAAAATTAGAGATCAGTATTTGGAAGCACTCTATCACCACTTCTTTGGGACAGACTTATGTATTCTCATTTATTACATTTTTATTTAATTATTTCAACCCAATTTTGACAACCACATTTGTCATTAGACTAGGAAGAACACATCTTAAAAACAATATAATTAAAAGTAAAGCAAGAAAACCCGAAGTTCTGATGATACCAAAAAAGCATGCCTTGATCCATTATTTTAAAGCAAAAGATTCAGAGAATCAGCCTTTAATTCACATAAAACAATATACTGTAAATTCATACTCAGAAAACCTCTAGAAGGTTAATTCTTCTGTATTCTGCCTCCACTTGCAACATATACAAAGACAACATCCAACTCCTGGAAGAACAACATGGACTCCCTGCCATTTACAGCACGTAACACGGTAACCCACTAGGGAGTAAAGGTCTATGTTGCACTTTTGGTCATTACTGAATCATTTGAGATTATCTGTGGTGGGGATGAGAAGAAAATAGAAGGCTAGAAGAATACTGCAAATGGCTTGACCTCAGACCAATTTTCATTTCCATCTGTCTAACTGACATGTGGATAAAAGTCCTCTTTATGGGACATGCTTGACCATTTTTTTAATCCCAGTTGCAAGACAGATATCAGTTAAATACTACATTTCAAAACACCATGGGTAAGAAACTGCATGTGTGTATTTTAGTCTTGAATTCAAGTTTTGCACCTATTTAGTATTTTCATTTTTCCAGTAGGATTACAGAAACAAGCAGTACATTCAAACAATGTAGCCTTTATTCTTTTTATCATTGAGGTCTTCAAAGGCAACAAAAAGCACACATTCACAAAGCAATTACAAAAAAGAAACATTTCACTGTGCTTAGCTCTCTGCATGCTTTGTTAGGAGTTTGCTACAGAAGGACTCAAGCATTTCCAAAAATTTGTTACTAAGAACCTGGGGGGGTGAGGGGATGTTGGAGGCATAATTAAATCTCAAAACTTAAATATTCAAGATCCTCAAATGATTAAGGCTAGCATTCTGTGAACTTTGCTGTTCATGAGTTGAATCCACGCTGAGCACAGAGATATGCATATATTATTAGTGCCCTTTCACTTAAAACGAATACACTACAGTCTGTTTTGGCAATGGCTGAAGTGGAAAAAAAAAAAATAAAAGCAACATGGCATTTAAAAGTTTAGAGCCCCCATAGTATATCAATGTCAAACAACCGCGTGTCAAGCTAAGATTCAATTCAGGTAAGTGCCACTGACAAATTTTCTTGTTCCCAGACGTGCTTTAAGATTATTTTATTGCTTAAAATTTAATTTGTTCCAACTCACATCTCCATGACAACGTTGGCTAACCCTGCAAATCATTTGGGTAATTGGATATCTTATCTTTCTATTGCTCTCAAATCGAATGATTCTGCTAGAACTGCAGCAGCCAATCAAATTTACAGGCCTCCTGAGTAATAGACTCGCACAAGTAGCCACATTCATCTCCCCTTTACCGCCATATTAACCACCCTGCGACAAACTGTGGAAGTTGGCCTTCAAACTCCATTTTAAATTATAAACACTGTCATTACTAATATTCTCACCAACAGAAGGGGGTGGGAAGGTTTATTCTCAACAGATACTTTAAATTCAATCTGACAAGCGGCAATGAGTAGTATTCATTTCTGCAACAGGAACAATCTCTATATTTTGGGTGTACACTGTCAGTTTACCATAAAGTACCACTAACAAATACAGCTCTCCCTTTGCCCCACATACATACTACACGTTTTAATTGCAACACCAGCTGCCCACAAGATGATGATATTAAAACTCCAAAACACTGGCACAATAGATCTTTAGCCATGAAAAAAACCCGAAGCACCTCCATACTGCAAGTGGGAGTGTGGGGAAGTAACAGAAATATTACCAGAATAAAAAGTCAAAATGATAAAGCCACAGAATACTAGAGAGTTTCCAAGGTGAAATCAGTTGGGTGTTTTTTAATTCAGTACCTAAAGTACATTTATCTGAATCCTTAGATGTCAATTTAAATTACAGAAAGGTCATGTTAATTTAAACATAAGCTACAATTGATGCACAAGTCAACACATACACTTGCCAAACATCTACTACAGGTTTGGACCTCATTCAACTGTAAAGTCAAGTGACCAGATATATTTCAGATGTCTAATTTCAAAGCTCTCTATAATAATAGAGAAAGGCTGCTGCACAGCTCTCAATGAACCACTGTACAAAACTGCCCATCCCATTCGCAGCTGTAAATCCTGCTGAACCCAAGCCAACTGGCAACAAAGAAGCTGTTGTCAGGATGTTAAAGTGCTCCTTTCACACATCCCCACTATGTTAAGACTCTATTCTTAAACTTGGCTAAACAGGACAGTCACCACATTTCTCCTTTAATCCAACTTCAGCCCATCTTGCTCAAGCACTCACAACTACAAAAGGCGCGTTTATCCAAATTTTAGTTCCACAGCTTAGTTTCCATGCCTAAGCTAACCTTCAGTACGCACAGAAGTATTTAAATCTTTGAAGTAAGAATACAGCTTTAATTTCTAGTTGTTTTCCAGCACACACAGTTCCCACTTTTATTTAGATACCATGAGATACTGAGGGAGTTGGAGACTGACTCCAATCCAGAAGAGGTCTTGCCACCTTTGCTTCCAGAGGTGCATTTTCTTCAAAACATGCTGGAGACATTTGGACTTGTCCAACATCTCAACTAACTAGTCAGGAAGAAAACATTACTATCGGAGGAGGGAAAGGGCCAGCTCAGTGGATCATCACTTCAGTAAATTAAATAAGCTCACAGGAGGCATCCATCAGGTAGCAGAGCAGCCCAGAGTACCAGAGCAACCAAGCCAGGAGCAGTGGGTTTGTGAGGAAAATAAGCCAAAGGAAGAGGAGAATTCACCCAATAAGACTGCACTCTCATGATGACTAGAAGCAGCAAGGTCTTCAAAACTATCCACCATGCTCTGCATTATTATGCTCAAGGACACTAAGAACTTAATTTACTCTGGGCAGCTGAGCAACACTACATTATACAAGAATAGGAAGGAGACAATTAAAAAAGGAAGGATGCATAAAATGCCCCAGTATCTGTTAATTGCTATACCCCTATCAGAAAAGAGCCCTGTTGGCTTTTCATTTAGTTCAGGAAATGATTTGAAGGCTACATCCTGTTTTGCTCTCCCTTGCACAAGCCGCATCCAAATTTCTGCATACATCCTTGCAGCACCAAACTACTAGGATGGCAATGCAAAGTCAGAGCTCTTGTAGAGCTGAAGATGTGCCTAGAACCACACAGTTAATGCTTTAATTTTTAGAAAGGACCTCAAACAAAAGCATTTAATGTCAATAACAAAACTCCCAGTCAGGATTCAGTCCTTATCAACATCCAAGTAAGACTATAACAGCAGCAGAATCTGGATTTGACAACAATAAACATGCAATCTTAAAAAAAAAAAAAAAAAAAAAAAAGAAAAAAAAAAAGCAACATATTAATACAAAGACCTGGGGGAAGGAAAGGAAGGGGAATCAAAGGGGAATCAAATACCCTATGTTCACCAGGACTTTAGCAGTAACTACCTAATTAAATTTACCAATAAAGTCACATGACCTTCTGTATCTTAAATATGATTTTACCATTTCACAATACTTATCCAGAGCTCAGTTTCAAAAATCTGTCACATCAGAGAACCAATTTAAGGCCTTAAAGCTGTGTTCATAGCAATGCTTCAGGTGCCATCAGGTGATTCACTAATGAGTAAGAAGTTAGGAGGACTGACAACTCTTTTGTCAGCAACTAGCAGTTATCTACCACATAGGATTTGGGAGAAGGTGAAAATAACAGATTTTTACTATGTGGGAAAAAGGTTTGAAAATCTTTCAAACAAAACTTCGGGAACATGTCAGTAATTTCTTGCCCATTTTACTTGGTTTTATATATATTCTGTTGCACACAGAATAGAAAAAAATAGTAATTATAGTATCAAGATTACATTCCAAGAGAGAAGAACTGACTGAAACTGTCCAAACAGTAACTAATTTGATAAAACCCAACAATCACTGCAGTTTTTCATTATGCGGTCAGGAGCAAAGAATGAAAAAGCTAGCAAGACTTCAGGAAAACAAATGCCAACTGGTAAGATCAGCTTTGTAAGACCCATTACTAAGGAGGCAGATAAAATGGCATTATGGAGAGTTCACATTTTCTTTATGGAACAATACTAAGGACATAGATGATAGTTAATACATCTAAGAATGGAAGAGGAAGGGACAGAAAAAAGGGAAGGGATGGAATTGTGCCAACAGACTAAATCTCAAATTCTTAACTGACATACAGGAAAATGTGCAGGAAGTGTAAACCAGGACCAGTGAGGCAGCATGAGCACACACACACAAGCAAATATTTTTCTAACTATGTGCCACTAGTAAGTGACAGCTGAAGTAAACCACCTGCTCTACAGATTGGAATAGTTGGAGAACAAAAGAGGTGAAATCCCTTCAATTAGAAAAGGAAAGATATAATCAAGGGACACTGAGAAGGCCAGAAAGTCTATACATTTTTGCATCTATCTTAACTATACAAGAACTACCACCAAGCACATAATTAATACAAATTGATAGCCATGTAAGGTCAACACTGCAGCTTAAGCAGAAAAGCAATAGGTCAGAGAGTTCCAAGTAAAACAGAGTCTTCAAATTGACCAGGCCTGACAAAATAAAAAAAAGCAGATTAGAGAAGACTGTGGACACCTTGCAGAACCTGCCAATGTCAAGGGGACAGCAAATTATGAAATGACAGTGCCTAATGGACAGAAAACAACAAATGAAGGAGCAAAAATACTTCAACTTAATCACTATTCCTCAAGTTTGGGGCACTGAAAAGCTCCTTATCCATAAACACCTCTGTGAAACAAGGATATAAACCTCAACTCAGAAGTACTTTCAGGATAAACAACATCATAATTACACAATGTCCAAAAATTATGGCTAAGATAAGCAGATGATGTTAACATCTTCACTAAGAATGATACTGGTAGCACTATTAGGAGCAACACAAACAAGCATAGCCCAGCTAAAATTTTACTTCATGGGAACAAGTACAAAACTGCTTGATAATTAACCCATGTATGAATACATCCTTCTCTTCTACAAATTAAGAAGATCTGCATGCATGATAGGTCCAGTATTTTTAAGCATTTCCCACTAACAAGAGTAAAGATCTCTTCATTTGCCCTAATCCTTAATTTGCAGAGAGCTTCAAGCTGAGAAAGACAGAATATGCTAGAGAATAGCTTCAGAACTCGCTTTGCAGTGAATAGGAAAATGGACTACAAAGGAGAAAGAAGGACAGGGATAAATGAGGATAAAGGACCATAGCATGCCTAGACAGGAACATAAAGGAAAAGGAAATAATGGGCCAGGAAGGAATCTCTTGGTCACAGCGGATCAGAAGCTGAATTTAAGTCAAAAGCATGCTGTGGCAAAAAAGACTGCCGCCAAAGCAAGCTGTACACTAAGTAAGCTTTCTATGCTACACAGCACGGCATTTCCTCCCCCAGAGTACTGCACTTATTTCAGGCACCGTACATCAGCTGGGCAACAACATTCAGAGAACAAACATCAGACTGCACAAGTACACAAAATGGTTCTGGAAGGCTCTGGAAGGGATCTGCTCTCCCTATGCAGGGTGAAGAAAATGAATAGTAAACAGCAGATTGAAGCTGTAACTGAAGCAGCACTTCAACAGCAAGGACATGAAAGCATCTTACTACCTTGAGAGTTTGCAAGTCACCACTACTGTTAAGTCTTTGCTAACAGATAGGATTAGCAATGACACTGGTTTAGCCAGCCCTGCTGGGACATAGGGTGCAGTAGGTCCTTTCTAGTGCTGCAATTCTACAGTTCACATTTCAGTTTAAGGAAAAAATCTAAGAGCTTCCCATTGGTCTTGTTAATTGAAGATTTTGCATTTGCTTAACTGGCAATTTATGTCCATCATTTGAGGCCACAGCGAGCTAGCTGTCTGCAAAGTAACAGCTGGAAATCGGACAACAAATTCAAAAAACAGAAATTTAGAGTGACCTTACACCAAAACTCACACATGAAAAACAGCAGTAAACATTTCAGGTTTGTTCTGGTTTTGTGGTTTGGCTTTGTTGGGTTTTGGGGATTTTTTCAGGGGGAGGAGGGGAGTCAGCTGTGGGGTTGGGGTTTTTTTGGGGGGGAGGGTGTTAGCAAAGCAAAAATGTGAATGAGAACTGTTGTGGCAATACTGCAAAAGAATGAGCTATTAGTAATTTTCCCCAAGAAATCATGGGATTTTTATTCCCTCCTCCCTCTCCCCCCCCCCCCCCCCCCCCCCCCCCCCCACCTTTTTTTTTTATATCAATATAATATAATAAATATTATAGTACAAAATACACAAAAACAGAGTGGA
>WYDI02027682.1:0-91906 GCA_009867235.2 Psittacus erithacus | reverse complement strand
AAGAATACTTTTGTTATTTTCCCCCACAAAAATTGGTTTTTTTTTTCCCTCCCCCCTCCCCCCCCCCCCCCCCCCGGGATTTAATTCAAAGTTTTACATTTAAAAAAGTTGAGATCATCATACCATGAAGCAT
The DNA here is from genome assembly GCA_009867235.2 of Psittacus erithacus. NCBI lineage: Eukaryota > Metazoa > Chordata > Aves > Psittaciformes > Psittacidae > Psittacus > Psittacus erithacus. Next base: position 91,773 of record WYDI02027682.1, on the reverse strand, counting down.
AGAGCACAGTAATTCAGGGGGTTTAGAAGACTTAAAACCAATTTCATGAATAGGCAGATTTCCACAGATCATAAGCCCCACCTAATTTCAAACGTCCCTTCCTTTTCTTGACCTGACAAACACAGGTTTCCTCATAAACTTAACACCTAATCAAGATGCAGCTGGACAAGCATGCCCCCCATCTCCAAAAGTGAAAGCTATCTTTTTGGTTTTGCTTGCTAATCCATAGAAGCCTTTAAAATGGCACAAATAGAGGCAGCAGCACTTTGTTCTCTAAATCAATTTTATCCTCAGCCATCAACTAGATGTTCCAGCACAGAGAAAGAACAGTCCTTCCCTTCTAATTCAAAAATCCATACTACCATTGCCCTTGCAAACTGCTAAACAAGCAGTATCGGCAATTCACTTGTGCTCTGTAATATATTTACTGCAAATCCCAACAGCTTGCCTCCTAATGCAGTTTTCTATTCTGTCTGTTCTTGTCAATACACTGACTGGTCACCTTACAAGTGAGTTGCTTTGACCGGCTGTTTATACAAACATCAAAAAGCTTCAAGAGGAGTACGAACAGACTGAACAGGAAAAAAAACCAACATCGATACTGCTTGGGGAGGGGAAAAGAAAAACAAAACAAAAAAAAAACCCAACCAAAAACCAAAGAAACAACAACTAACCAAACAAAACAAAATAAATTAAGAAAACCACACACCAAAACCCCTACATCAAAACACAAGTTAACCTCAGTTTCAGTTTTGTTCTCACATTGTTAGCTCTTTGGATCACGGAAGTAGGAAATATTTTCAGATAAGGAGCCCGGACACAAAGCTCACCCAATACCCCTCAAAGAACTTTAATCTGAAATTCAATCGTCTGTGCTAATTTGTTCACACATCTGCAGAACATAAAGAAAAGGTGAATGCTATTGGCTAACCCCCAGTTAGAGACTGGGCCATCCTTAAACACTGTGCAAACCATCATTACCGACAGAACACTACTGTCATTATAAAAGTTCAATGAAGCCTACCAAACAAGTTCATTTCCTGAACTGTCTTCCCCATACTAGAAAGTATGTTTTGTAACAACTAATCTTGCTAACAACTGAAATACTCAACACAAGGTTAAAATACCAGTACTACCCTATGAAATAATGCTATAAACCTTTCCATATTCCAATTTCACTTAAGCATACTGTGATTATGGTTCCAACTGAGAGAACTCAACAGTGTTTCAATTTGTTTATATGAATCTTGAAACAGCAACAGGACAGGCCATTTTTTTTAAGTATCAAGAATGGCGCATCACTAGGCCTTCTTTAAAAGAGACAACCTCAGGAAATAACTGATTTTCAAACTTAGATTTAAACTAGAGTTCTGTTAAGAATAAATTCAATTTCAGGAAGCTCTACTCTTCAGTCATCTCTAGCACTACACCATCAACAGGTCACCAGTGGAGCTTCACTGGGGCCTTCACTGCAATCCATTTAATGAGCATGTTCAGCAGTAAGCTGGAAAAGACAGCCAGCAGTAACAGAGCTTGCTCCATAAGATAATTCATTCAATCTAAAAACAATGGTTGAAGTCTAAGTAGGCAATGAAAAGAATATTATCTAAACAAAATTTTCACACAATGGGAGTAGCCATCCTTAGCCTCAATGTGAAATGATGGCTCCTGGGATTTAAATCATCCTTCATGAGCCAAAACTCAAATGTAAAAGGCAAGTCCAGCAGTTTAGCATTTCATGGCAGTCTGAAGAGAAATAAAATGTTGGGAAATTTAAAGAAGAAAAGGAGGGGAGAAACAAAAAATATTAAAAAAAAAAAAGCATACAGAAAATAGGATTATGTGAGAATATAAATTTCTCGTTCATCTGCACCTTGAGAACTGCATGTAGTTCTAGTCCCCTCGTTTCAACAGGTTAAGTTAAAAATTAGAAAGGTTGAGGGAAAAGCAAGGAAGATGACCAAAGAAAGCTACACAACTGTGTAGGCTGGGACTGCTCAACCTGAAAGGGAGCCAACACAGATAGGTTACAACACAGATACAAAATTTTGAGTTCACTGAAAAAAGCAGGTAGGCATCAACGACTTGTCTATTCTGAGAACTAAGGGCAACCAAAGTTCAAAGCAAAGAAAGGCTGGGTTTTTGATCTGCACATGGGGCAACCTCCTCTCCACCACAGCACAGCCAGGGCAGAAACACACTATAAAGCAGTGGCGTAGAAGAGAGCAAGAGGTGTCCTAGTTCTTGAATATGCATCAGCCCCTAACCCTCATGTGGGTGAAGGCTACACCCCATATTAGCAATAGAATGACTGCAAGCAGCTAGCTAATTAAAATTTAAAAGCCTTCCCCTTGTTTGGCAAGAAGGAAGATGCTGACAAACTGCAGCAAGTCACTAAGTGACACCACTACAACGATCTGGCAACCAGAGCATGCAATGTACCAGGAAGAAGTTAAATTTGTTTAGTTTCAAGAAGAAGAGGAGTAATGGGAGACGTGATTTGACTGCTGACAAAGAGATGATTATGGAGAAGACTAAACCCTTCTTAGAGGTGCTCAGCAAGACAACAAAAGGCATGCAATGATCACCAGTGCAGAAAGGCAAAGTCACACGTAGTGGAAGAAAAAATTCGTCCCTATGAGGGTGGGTCAAACACTGCAAAGTGTTGCCTGGGAAATGTCACACCGAGTTACCTCCACAAAATACTTAAGATGGAAACTTGATACTTGCAGAAGGTTGTTTGAACATGGGACCAACTTGCAAGTACTTCAAAAGCCATGGCCTCTGAGTAACCCTGAGGACTAATCTGTTAAATTATCTGTTTTGACAAATACATGGGGGAAAATGGGGACTTCTCCCTGTCAGCTGTTGTTTTTCCCCTTTCTGAAAGAAACTATGTAAGAAACTACTATTGCTCAAACACCTACATTCAGAGCCCAACTAAAAAGTGTGATGCAAAAGACAAAAATAGTAGTGTTTGACATAATTGCCATTGTATTTCCCTAAATCTTACCTCTAGTGGAAAGCTAACCTCACCAGTCCTACTCAAAGCTGTTATTTTTTAAATAACAGTGCTGTGCAGTTTTTTGATAAGCGGCAGTTAACCTAAAGCTGTTTTTAAAGGCTTTTACTACATGCCAATGGCCACCTACTATCAACCCTAAAAGATCCTCCTTTGTTTTGCATAGGAGACACTAGGCAATTTTATTGCTTTGCTACGAACGCTTAAGTACTTGAGTAGGGTGGGAGGAAAAGCAATTCAAATGCATAGCTTGACTTGGTGCAACAACCAGCAGGAGGAAAAACATTAAGCTTTTCTCCCTGGAATCTGTTCTGACAGAAGGGTACTATACATTCACAAAACATCTTCCCCTCTTACTTCTCTCTCTACCCCAAAAAATACCAAGGCATTTCTTTTGCCCACTTGAACCAAGATATAAAGTACAACATCAGACATTTGGTAATGTACATTCCAGCAACGCAAGGAAGGAGGAACGATGGAGGAGTACGTTTCATCTTTCTCTCCATGGTTCCATGGAGCTCTCATTTTAGACTTGATCTACATCAAGCAGTGTTTAACATACGTACAGTTTTTACACTAACATACTTTCAGATTAAGTTGCATATAAAGTTGACATAGGAGATAGTATCTGACAATCTGGTTATCTAAAAGCCACATAGAGCTGTATTTCACACAGTGCGCTGAATCTGTCAGGTAATTCCTTCACAGTAACTCTGGCCTCGAGCTTAAAATGTGGTTCAGAAGTTGAGGTCATTAGTCTTTTCTCTAGATTCAAACTGGCAACTGTAGTTGTGGTAGAATAGGCTGCACTGCTGATACAACTGTACTCATTTAGAAACCAAATATTTGTATAATATGTGCAATTTTTTGAGTGAAAAATATTATGTCCCAATCAACCTTACCATTTCCTCTTTTAAATGAAAACAGGTTTTGCGTGCAGGTTTTGTGGCAGAGTCAACTGTAAAATGTTCTTGAAACACCCACTGCACACCACCAAAACCTTAATGATTCATGAAGTCTTTCATTCCAACAATTAAGACTCAAGTAGGAAGAAAAAAATTATCTTTAAACCCCTTTCCACAGCACATCCATCTTACTCAGGAGCTGCAAAGAGCTAACTAAGCTCCTTAAATCCCTCCTATTTAACCCACTCCTAAAGAACATCATGATGTTCTAATGAGGTATCAGTGTAAGATCTATCGTTTGCTGTAGAATGCTAGCAATTATTCCACAAAACAGTCCAGGTTAAACCAGACTTTTAACTCTTGCACAACTGGTTAACATAATGCAGTTTTAGAGTTTGTATACTCTTCTACAAGAGGCAAGGTACTGAATGACAGATCTGCCTCCAGGCAGGTCACAGAGATCACAATAACCCACCCAAACAGAAGGAAACCTAGCTGTCACCGCTGGGATAGCAGAAACCCACATTCTGTAGTAGTTTATATAGTCTGTCAGTTGGTTCAGCAGTGATGGATTTTTCTTTCTTTGGCTGCCTGCCACTGAACAAAAGCTAATCTTTCACCTAAACAATCAAGGAACTGAATGCACAGGAAGCCTTATCTTCTGACTTATGACATAAGATCACACACAGAGCTGGTGAAAATAAAGAGGCGCTGCCCTGAATAGCCAAGCACAGCAACCCTTTAAGTACAGTGTGATTTTTAACACCCAACCAACTCCACATCTGGGCACTAGCAGCTGATGCATCTGTTTTGCCAGCCACAGATGTCACAGTGGAAAAATCTGACTTCGACAGTGTATCACAGAAGAGAAACTTAAGACCACATAATATATCCTTAACCCATTCTGTCTTCTTGACACATAAGAAAACAATATTTGCATCTATTCTAAAAGAATCTTCAGGTGCTTGTTTCTGTTTCAGGTGTGCAGAACTTAGTGACTGTTCACCTTAAAATAACTTATCTGTAAACAAGATAGAAGAATCCACACACAGCATCCTCCTAACAGCTAACCTCTGAAATTCTTAAAAGAAAAAAACAAAACAAAACACACTCCACCAAAAAAAAGTCAGAGAAACGGGGGGGGGAGGGAACAACCACACACACTAAACCACAAAAAACCCACTAGCCACAAATATGCCAAACACATTACTTCCTGACCACTGTTCAGCCAGCAAGTTGAAATGCAGGAGCAGTACTTCAATTTAAGCATGCAGTTAAGCAATTAAACACTGCTAAGATACAAAACTAAGGTTGTGAAGGAAGCCTCACATGCCCATTTCTGGACTCAAATGCAACATATTCAAGTGGACAGCTCTGCAGTATGTACGGGAAGTTAACCTCAATTTAAGCCTGTTTATAACAACATTTAAGTCCCAAGTAACTTTGTTTCATCAAAACGATTACCAAATTAAACGAACAGGGATTGGCTGATGCCACTGTATCAGTACAAGTCAACCCTTTCACATGCAGGCAAACTGTGACTACTTCATTTTATCCACATGACTCTACCTTAATTATTTACACACCACACTGAATAAGAAAACATTGCTGCAGTCTAATTTCTTGGTTTGCAATCAGCAGCCCAAGCACTCTGAAGGGCTTCACACAGACTGAGTGCAGCATTCACATAGCAGGCAGGCCTTAAAAACATTAAAGCTTGTTCAGTGGAAAGTTTCCCCATCACTGCATTTTTCAGTAACAAAGATGTTGTCAGAAATGGCAATTTTTCGTGTCCCTTGATGATGCCTTGCGAGCATTTGGTTATAAGCCATAAAGCAGGAATAATTTCAGCCTGTCAGGAGTCAAGCTAATGCCCAGTTTCCCCCTAGAGAGAATTCCTGTCAAATGTAATGAGAGCTCCAAAGGCCCTCTCTACAACATAATGAGCACTTAGGCCATGCTGGTGATCAGCCAGCAAAAAGCATCAATTTGAGCCTGGCTACACCCTTGGGCCTAGACGTCACCAGTTTTAATAAGAATTATGATTACTATCTGCCAAAAGCCTCCTCAGAACTTATTGTTAATGGTGGAAATATAGAAGAATGTCACTGGTAGGTTTTTTTTTTTTGTTTCCTGTAATCTAAGACCACCTACACACTGAACTGTAACACCATTTGCCATCCTCACTGCAGGCACCTAAATCAGGAGTCTTTAACATGAAGGTGCTCCTTTTATTAGAAATTAGAACTACTTAACATGTAAAAGCATTGTATCTAAGACTTATACGCAGGGAAATGTATTACCTCTTCAAATGCTTACTCTTTTAGCAGCCTACACAGAGTAAGAGTGCTCTGCTCTCCTTGGCTAGAACCCATATAAGTTCATATATAATGCCCTGTCATAAATCTTAAAAGCTCCCAGAGTATCACTGCCTACTGGGTATGGAATTATACTTGCTATACATGCAGCACGTTAAACCCTTGCAATACATAGATGTTCAGGTCGAAGCAGAAACCTCAGTTCTGATACTCTTTAGTTCTCTGTACTTAATTGATTTCATCTAAAGTTAACTCCCAGTACATTTACTGAAGTCGCATGTTCTCTTCAAAGGTCTTCTGAAAACAACATTACTTCACACCAAACAAGACTCCTATACAGGAGATGTTGGCTTTCTCATGGGATACAGTGTGCCAAAAAGTTGTTTAGAGAAGGCGGGGGGAAAAAAAAAAAAAAAAGAAAAAATGAAATTCAAGAAAGAAATCTCCAAATCACAAAGCCCGGAAAAGTCACATCACAGAAAAACTTGAGCTCTTTTTGAGCATTAGAAGTGTGAAGACTAATGCAGCCACAGCAGAGAACAAAGTCAAACGCAATTCTAATTGCTCTGCCTTAAAAAAACACACCAAAAGAGGTTGTCATAATATTTCTTCTTCCACTGGCATTTTGGATTTAAGCAAGTGTACTTCTAAGAACCGAGAGAACACCTACTCAGCTTTGCAGACAGAAAGTTGCCATGGAATTACAGTACCATCTTACCAAATATAGTATTTTTAGGTGGAAATGAATATATATATATATATTAAAAAAAAAAAATTAAAATCAAAGAGTCCAGAGTTACAAAGCAAAATTCAACTCTGCAATTCCCTTGCTTAATGAAAGTCTTTGAATATACTGAAGATCTGAAGCCTGAACTAATCAATTTCTTCGCTGTGCCCTAGCCAGTCAGCCATGCTCTTTAATTTAATGAAACAAGAGTTTTAGATGAAATAGCACATACACATCAAGAAAGAATTGTATTGTTGCACTTTGAAACGTGTCCAACTGTGCAACTTCATCTAATGATAATTTTTTTTAAGAGGCCATCGATTTCTGAAAGACTTATTGTACTAGCATCATGATGAAAAAGTGAATGTCAGCATATCTACAGAATACTTACACCCTGCCATTAATGCTTTATTTGGCAGACAATGACTACTCAATTGAGGGTCCTCTGGGCTGAGCAATCATTTAGCTTTTCTTCTCTTTTGAGGTCCTCAGTGTCTTGTTCCAGTTCAATACTCTTTTTATTCACCATTATAGTGGCCATAAGTGTGAATTTTATGGGAACTAGCAAACTCATAGTCATAACTACAGCTTTCCAAGTCACTAATCTTTTCATACCTTTAAATGGCAAGGATTTGAGCAACCGTCAATACGTACACTATGCACGTATAGGACCAGTTCTGCACATCAAAGGCCCTATCACTAATAAAATAAAACAGCGTAAAGCACTGAATTGTATTTTGAAGCTTCAGACACAAGACCTTTCTTATTTTTGCCAGCATCTTACAGGACCAATATCAAGAAAGCCTTGTTGCTCAACCTAATCTATACCTCATTTGACAGCAGGTAGGCAAGGGTTTACTAATCACGGCTACAAATCACAGCTATTGATTTAGACACATGATACAGTCCTTTGAACATAAACAGAATGGCTACATTTAAATGCACTAGACAGACTGAATATTTTGTGGTTTAGAAAACGAAGCATCTTACCTGTTTGTGCATTTCAATGTTTAATCCATACGACATTTCATAATACTGCAAATAAAAGAGCATACGTTATCTTGTTATGCTGACTTACACTATATTAAGAGATATTTACTGAAATACAGAAAAAACAAATATACTTACCATCACATAGTGCCTCTGCATTTCTGTCTTTTCACTTGCCAGTTTCTCACATTCCAATTTAAGGCTACAAAACAGATCACACTTTAATGTAACATGTCATTTGTTTTGACATGTACCCACTTTATTTGTATTTTGACAGAAGCAGCTAATTAAAAAAATCATAAACTAACATACAAATACAGAGGGAAAAACCTAATTCATACATAAAACACAAAGGCTGAACAGGAAATTTAAAAGGTATTTCGTGGGTGCTGTGTGAGACCCAAACTGCCTCCAGAACTCAAATATATCCAATATTTATGCTCTGACAGGGAGCTGCTATGAAGTACTACAACTTTCAAGCTATAAAAGGATCTGAAATTTTTCTCAAGTCCTACTTCTCAGTAGTCAGAGACATTTCTTTGTACGCAGCATTTGGTAAATTACTGCCAAGTAACACCACTCACATTTACAATAACAACTGAGTATGTCTATAATTCTTAAGGTAAGTAATCTCAAGCTAGCTTCATCTTGCCCACAGTTTGAAAATCAGTAACTCTGACTATCATTTGATAGTAGATTTGTTTTCTACTTTTGTTTTGATAAATGAAAAGAAGTTGAATTTGACACTTGCATATCTCATCACTAACCACAGCACAGTTCTAACTAATTTCACTGAGGGCAAACGCCTCCATGGTCCCTTTGTTCTCTGCAAACTGTTCTTGTTTTGGGTCTTTTCCTGTTGCTTTGGTTTGGATGTTTGGAGTTTTTTGTTTGCTTGCTTTTAATGACACTAGTAAGCATCCTGGGGCACAGTTAAGTGTGTAAGTCAGCATTTTTCACTCACCATTGCAATACTGAATGTTTACAGTTTACACTGTATTTCTAAAGTAATAAATGACTTTAACAAGTTAACGATTTTAGGCAAGACTAAGAATACAGCACCTTAACTAATAAAAAGGAAGCCCAAGCAACACCAGGCTATTTCTACCTGAGAAACCTGCAAAGCGTTTTATTCCTAGCCAGATCTTGCTGGTGCATGTAAGTACAAAATTAAGTAAGATCAATGCCCTTTAATGGCACTTGTCCGGTGAATACCAAGAACCAATACCCTAAATCTCTACAGGGACTTCATCAGCAAGAATGTATAAACTCAAAAAGAACACCTAAAGGACAGCACAGGAGTCAAACACATGCCAATATATTTATTCACATCAACTCGGTGTCAAACACACGCCAATATATTTATTCACATCAACTCAGTGTTAGTACTCCAGTACTTGCGCGCTTTCACAACCCTTCTTGGCTCTTTAAGCACCGTATGTTGGCATTTTATTAACCTTTGCATTAGCACCACACACAAATGAGCAAACATGAGAATTTGCCTCCTTAATGCTCGGTGCTACAGAATTAGCGCAGGTCTTCTCTCTATAAAAAATCTTCCAGGTAAGGACCCCCAACAAACGGGGGGGGGGTTAAGTGCATACAAGCGCCGAACCGCTCCAGCTTCCACGGTACCACCCTCCCGCCGCTGCCCAGGCCGCAGTTCGGCGGGACGACCCCTCAGAGCAGAGCTGCTCTGACCCTCTCCCCCGCCCCGCCCCGGCTCCGAGGGCCGCGGACCCTACGCCGCTCCTGAGGACCGGGCTCCCCGCGCCACCCTTGCGCGAACCGACGCTGCCGGAGGCCGAAACCGGCAGCGTGGCAGGGCTGAACCGCGACGCCGCACGCCACCGCCTGGACGCTGGCGCTCAGTGCAGTCCCCCATACCCGGCCGAGGACGGAGAGAACAACCCCCGGCCCGAGGCGGCCCGCCGTCCCTCACCTGTGGTACTGTGCCTGGAGGAACTGGAACTCCTCCTTGATGCGGTCCAGCGACTCCGGAATGGTGAATTTGAAAGGCTGGCCCGCAGCCTGGTGCGGGGTCTGGCGCGGCGGCGGCCGGCACGGGAGAGAGAGGCACGTTCAGACACGGCGCGGCCGCCCCGCGGGAAGAGGCGCGAACGGCGCTGCCCGCCGCGGCAGGGCCGCAGGGATGCGAAGAAGCAGAGAGTGAAGAGAGGAAGCTGAGGGGAGTCCGGCCCGGCCGCCGCCGCCCCGGGGCGCTGCTCACTTGTTACCCACCTTCCCATCCCTCATCTGAGGGAGGCGAGGCTCGCCACGCTGAAGGAGCCGCTCCGGCCTCTACCCACCCTATCCTGCCGCCACCGCCTACGGGAGAGTGGGGCGTGCCGGCTCCTCCCCGCCGACCCTGGCCGCAGGGGCACGGCCGGGTGTCGCACCCGGCGGGGATGGGGGTGCTGCTCGGGCCGGCGGCGGCCCCCCGCCGCATCCCCAAGGCAAATAAGTTGCCCGCGAAGCAGAAGGGATGGGGGGAATTGAGGGGGTTAGGGGAAACGTCCCCTTTCCAGCCACGCCCGCAGGCAGGATGTGCCGCTCCTCCCTGGAGAGCACGAACTTGAGAGGGCGTCCAGCCACTCTGACCCCCCATTCGGGCGGGGAGCCGAGGGTGCGCGCCGGCAGGCAGCGCCGACAGCGAGCAATGCCCAGCTCCCAGCCCCGCGGAGGGGCGGCCGGGCCGTACTTACAGGGTGCCGGCTCTGGGGGAACATGACTCCGGTCGCGGAGAGTCTCCCTCGCAGCGCGGCTCTGGCGGCGAGGCCCCCGCCCTGCCCCGGCTTCACGCCCGGGGCGCCGAGGGGGCAGGAGCAGCGACGCCCGCCGGCCGCCTCCCCTCCTTCTCTGCCTCGCCTTTCAGAGCCCTCGCAGCGGGAACATCCTCCAGCCGCGGGGTCTTCTGTTGCTGCTGCTGCTCTGGGGAGTGTTGGGGGCCCCTGTAGAGGTGGGTGGGCTCCGCTGGGGACGGTCACCGCCGCTCCGCAGCGCCTGGGCGCGGCGGGACAGGACGGGACCCGGCGTAACGAAGGAGCACCACCGCCGCCCGGATGAAGGGTCCGCTCCCCTTCCTGTGCTCTGGAGTTACAGATGTAGCTGCAAGGCTGGAAAGCCCTGGCGGAGGCAACTCCTCTCCCCGCTCCTGACCCTCACCAAGAGGGCGGTGGGAAATCCAACCGGGAGAACGCAGCGTCAGCGGCGGGACCGTCGCAAGCGGTGGAGGGAAAAGAAAAAGTCTCCGTAGACAGCCGCACTGCTCCCGGGAGTCGGTGAACGGACCAGGTCATCAGCAAGACACGGAGCGGCGAACAAGGGAGGAAGGCGGGAGGCGGCGGGGAAGAGCTTTGCGCAGCCGGCCCGGACCGGAGCCGCTCCAGTAGCACATGCACGACACGCAGGGGGCAGGGAGAGAGAGCCACACACGCAGCCGAGACTCCTCCGTTACTTGCAGATAGGTCCCTCGGACAAAAGAGAAACGAAAAAAATACTTAGCGCTAAAGCCCGTCAGCCCGACTGGCCAATCCGCCCGCTCCGTCGGGGGAGAAGAAAAAGAAGAAAGGAAAAAAGAACACAAAAGCGTCCGTATCGGGGCTAGTTCAGACGGGAAGCTCCTTCGTGCAACGGCACCACTGCAGCCTCCTCTGTGCGGAAGCGCATCGGGGAGCTCCGTGTCTCACCAGAGCCCCCCGAGCGCGGTACATCGCGGCGGCACCACCATCATCATCGTCCTCCTCCTGAGCCTGCCCCACCGCTCCCGCCGGCCCGGGACAAAGTTCTCCCCGACCGAAAGCCGCGGGAGCGCCGCTGGCCGGCTGAGGGCCCGGCGCCCGGGCACGGGTCGGCGCGGCTCGGACGGCGCGGCGGGACGAGAGCGGGAGGCGCCGCGCTCGCCCGCGCCGCTTACATTAGCACGCGGTTTCACACTCCGCCAGCTAACCGGCCGCGCGGCACCGCCCACCCTTCCGCGCGGGGGATGGGGGGGCCATAAGGGGAGGGCCGCCGCCGCTGACCAATCGTCGGCCCCGAAGGCAACGTGGGGCCGTGATGCGCGAGGACGCCGCGGACCAATGGCGAGAGCGCGTTTCCCACCGCCTCTCAGCCTTTCGCTGAGAGCCGTTTGTGGAGGAGCGGCAGGGGCTCCGCGAGCCAACCAATCGGAGGGCGCGAAGCGCGAGGAGCCTCGGGGAGGGAGGGGGAAGGTCGGCGGGAAGGAGAGCGGGGAGGCTGAGCTGTCAGTCAAAGTAACGTGGGGCGAGCCAGCGAGCGGGAGGGGCGGGGAGCCGCGCGAGGGGCGCCTGCGCGTCCCTTCCGCCGGGGCCGCGGTCCGCGGCGTGCGTGCGCGTTGTCTCGGCGTCGCCGTTCTGTGCTTGCGCAGGCTCCGCGCCTCCAGCCCAAGGGCCCGGCGGAGAGGGAGCTGCGCTGCGGTCGCCCGCGGGTGTTCACCCAGCGCGGGTCGGCATCCGCTTGCCGTCCGAGCGCGCGGCCAAGGTTCCCCGTCCCAGGAGCCCGCGCTGAGGGGCGGGCATGCCGTCCCCGTTACCCGTCCTGCGTGCGCGGCCGTGTCGGCGCGCGCGGTAGCACCTGCTGACGGTGCTGCTGGCGGCGCAGGAGCGCGCCGTGGAGGGCAGAACCTCGCGGCTGTTTGCCTCGCTCCAGCGCGTCAGCTGAAGGGTGGGTCACAGTGACCCCCTAGTACGGCGGACGGCGTCCTTCGGGGGCAAGTGGTTTTCTGCGTAAGAGGGGTCTCACAGGCAGGGGAAAGCTGTCAGGAGCTTTGCTGCTATAAGTGCTTTTTAGGCCCACTCGAGGTTGGTGAGGGTCAAACAAATCCCACAGACTCTGCGTGTGACGCTAATGAGATGGCAAACGGCGACGCAGCTTGCAGTGGGAAGTAAACTTCAAGACATACCCTTTGTTAACAGCCGCCCTATTCATACCAGAATTACACGGTAGAGTGTGAAATACCGATACCTCTAGATTTAAAACAATGCGTTAAGATGTGTTTATGCTGTTAGCGGCTCTGTATACTACCTAAAAAGAAGCCTGAAAATGTTGTATCGCATCATTTAAACTCGATAATTTTTATAATTTGCTTTTTTCTTACCGTTCCCTGTTAATGTTTTCTAGGCGCTCTTATTTAGAATTGTATTATGCTTCATCTTGTATCCTAAGGAAAGAGCGGTCTCTCTTTCAAATTTGATACAAAATCCGGTATGTTCTCTGCTCTTTGAAGTGGGGTTGGACTAGACATCCTTTGAAGGTCCCTGTCAACCCAAACTATTCTATGATTCTATGTTGCAATATCAAGATACAGCTTTACTTGTACAGAGCGCTTATTTCCGTACAACCTTATTCCCAGTTTTACGTGGAAACGACCAAAGGAAAAGAAAATTATACTTCCCCCCGTCTTTTGCAATGAAGTTTTGGGCTTTCTTTGGGAATCTAAACTGATTTTATGTACGCCTGAGTGCATGTGTCTTTGTGCATGTATATGTGTATGAGTGTCTGTACCTATGAATGTGTGTGTGTGTTTGTGTCTATATATATTATACAATACGTTTATGCATACGTGTTTGTGAAAACATAAATGTGAGGCCTTTGAATATTTTGGGTCTTTTTTTTTTAAGAGATGAGGCAAAATACTCTTGATAATGACCGTTGATAGCTTGTGGCTCCCAGGATGGGAATGTGAACTTGTCTGGTGTTCTGCCTGCATAAGTAAAGCTAACAATCTTGCTTTCTGTTCCCAGCTCTTTCCTTGTCTTGGACAAGCCAACTCACTGCCCTGTTCATGGCATTGGAAAGCTTAATTAGTTAATGCTTATAAAGTACTTAGATCTTCAGATCAAAGATGCCGTAAAAATGCAAGGTATTATTATATACTTTGTGTGTGTACCTAGTAGCTATGGAGTCTGTAATAATGTAACACTTACCTAACTTTAGCTGTACTTTGCTTAACCTGCTGGCACAAGTTGTTAATGAGATATTAACAGATATGACATTACAACAATGTTTTGGAACGTAAACAGAAGCTTTTTTTCTTTTTTTTTCTTTTCGATTGCTTGCCTACATGAAAGTTGAAATGTCTTGTAACCTTTATTTGTCATCATTAAAGTGTCCAAGGCATGTTCGAACAGAAACAGAATTGCTGTATTTTACTGTTAGGTTTTAGGGGTTTGTTTTTTGAGGTTTTTTTTTAACAAGTGTTTTTAACCTACTTAGATTTAGAATTCGCACACTTTAGGGCATTTTGAATCTTCTTCTTTATAATCAAGGTAAAGAGCTGTAAAAGGAGTAGTGGAATCAAATGTGATTATTTTTACTTTTTTTTTTTTTTTTTTCTTCCCAAATGAGAGCCACTGACATTACATGACATGAACCATAACCAATATGATCTGATATTTAATTTATAATGTACCATCATTGCCTGACTAGAACACAAAAATTTCCTTTTTGTTAGACATGTATAAATCGAGATTAATCTTAGAAAACTGAACATGCTCATTCCATGGCAGTACTCAATACTTACACTAGTGAAAAACAGGCCAAAATATGGCCGAGCATACAGTAAAGAGCCTTATTCAACTCAAGGTAGTATTTTATATCAGATCATTATGCCACAAAACTATACATACTCTACAGAATTCTCAAACTGGCTAGAACATAATTGTGTTTAAACCTTTGTCTCATATTTTAAAAATACAATAAAAAGATTGCCTTCAGTATTAACCCTCCCAAAACTGTTCTGTTTAATCATCCGTTCAATTCTGCTGTTTGAAATCAATTGTTTTTCACTGTAAGCATTTTCATGTAGTGCTCCTATCTCATATAGCAAAGGGCCTAATCCTGCATTGACTATGTAATGAAAGCTCACACTGGAAGCAGCTGGAGCTTTGAATCAAAAAAAAAACCAAACCAGTACTGAGTTCAAAATGTAGTTTGAATATACTGGAAGGATTTCAGGTATAGCATCTGTTCTTTAGGGAAATGATGTATTGTATGATGTTCTGTTTACCATACTGTTTGGTTGGGTTTTGTTGTTTTTTTTTTCCTTTACTGTTAATCATACTATTGCACGCAATATTTTTTAACTTCCCACAGGCTGGCACATATAATAAAAATGTTGATGATCTTAATCACTAGGAGTTGGCTGCAGGTGGGCGGGAACCTATTTAGCAAATTTGTGGTTTATCCCACTGTTCTACTATCTATACAGTGAGAGAAAATCAGTAGAGGAAGCAGAATTTAATAGATTTTATGCTTTCAAAATTTTAGATTGAGAGATCGTTTGATTTTCAACTGAAAGAGAAACAGTGTACGTTTAAAAATTGCTTTTATGTGCATGGAGAACAGGACTGTTATTTCTTTATTAATGGCAGGATGGCACAGGTATAGAATAGAGTTAAAAATAATATCTGAGTCATAGAGTGCATGTGGTATAGTAGTGACTACCTATACAGCTGCAAGAATAATAATTATTGTGAGGGCATGCAAAACAATATCACTTTTAAAATATTTCTTTATTTATGAAGTGCAAATGATATGAGCAGGGTAAAGCAATTACATTTCTAATTATTAACTATCTTTTGGCTGGTAGCCATTGCATACCCTCTTTGTAATTTGATTTCTTTTTAATTAGTAGCTTTCCTTGAAGGCAACAATGTTCAAAAAGTTACACTAGGTCATTTCACTGTCCCTCCCCCCATTCTTTCACCCTTAAAAATCCCCCGAGTTGAATTAAAAAAAAAAAAAAAAAAAAGAAAAAAAATCAGTCAGTAGCAGATCGTGCAGCAATAAAACCTCAAATAAAATCAGATCCGAAGAATCCCTTGTGGTTTCACACAATATGGTAAAATTAGAGATTACAGGAAACCAACAAAATTAAACTGGGAACATTTGAAGAGAAATGACCAGGCTTTATGAAAATGACACATTGACTGGCCAGTGTGTTGGTTGGTTTTGTGTTTTTTTTTTTTTTTATCAACAATTTCTTTGTTGAGGCATGGATCAAAGGAATCTGCATATGTTTTCGTTTTGCTCTAAGTCTAACTAGAAAATTACATCCAGATGTTTAATAGGCATTCTGTTGGTTTTTCTGCATTGATTAGATATGTTGGTACTATTTGCTTACAAGTGTAGTCGGATCATTAGCTAATGCAAAGAAATGTTTGTAGCAAGTTGCTAATTAGGTCTTTTGGAAACTCTCCATACTCAGGAACAATTTGTACAGTGGCCAGAAAAACTTGCGGTACTTGAGAAGTCGCTTTCCCTTCTGTGTCTGGGAAAAAACAGTCAGTTGCTTTCCCTAATCTTCTTTTGCCTACAGGGATTGTAGCTTAATCCCAGTGGGTGGAACTGCAAATAAATTAGGAAGAGACCACACACACGCACATGCATGTGCTCACTCCCACCCCCCTCACCCTACCCAATCTGCTGTTTCAGTCAAAATGCTTTTGTACAATCTTTCAGAAAGCTAGCCAAAATGGAGTGTTTGAAACTAAAATGTGTTAAATTCTCAACCTTCATGTTATCAAATACACAACATTTTTGAGCATACTTTAGAGACAGATGGGGAAGCCCTTTATGATAAATGAGTGTACTTGAATTCGTTACTGTGGTACTTATAATTAAAGTATCTCTCTCACAACTTCACTCTTTCTGCAGGGTACTTCAAGACAAAGCTTAGGGGAAGTGTATACATGGATGACAGAGGGATGAAAGACACTCAAGAACTTCAATCTCCGGTGTTTTGTTAGGTCTAAAAAGGGGTCAGAGATATTACCTGTTTACAATGTTGTCAGAAAAATTGTTGTAGACTTCATGGCTCTGGCCTGACAACCTTCTAGATGCAATGTCACCTTTCAAAAGGTGCTTGACAATGTCAATGACCGTTCTAATAAAGACCACCTGCCAACACATCACACTTCAGTCTGTTTCAGAATGAGGTCTCCACCTCAGGAAACGACAGCAAAAAGAGTAATGTGGGCCTACTTTGTACAGTAAACGGGGACACATGCTCATACCAGGTCCTTGATCCTGTAGTCACACACATGACTAAGTTTATTCCTAGAAATAGCCCCTTTGAAGTCAATGGCAATACTTACATTTAAAAGGATGTCTTTGTGTCAGATTTCACCCGATTAGGGCCATGCATAGAGGATGTGTAGGTTGTGAGTGACATACATATGCAAAATGTGTTTTTACCAAGGAGGCTATACAAGTATAGAGGACTTGGTTTTATCCCCTTTTTTAAGAGTTACCTAAAATGGAAGTGAGCAACAGAAGAATGGTTACTGATTTCACTTCAGTGGACTAGTCATGGTACACTATTTTTCCTTGACTTGCAAAATCCTAAAACTTTTCCAACCTATTTTGGTTTCCTATATGCTATCTTTTGATGTGACTAGTAGATTTTTTTAAGTATCTTTTTTCTAAGCTGTCAGTGACATCTTAGAAATAGTCTACACGTCACCAAAGATCCTCAGACTTAAAAATCCTGGGGAAATAGCATTGATGCAAATGGTCTTGTGGAAACGTTGTTCCACAACATTTGTTGAAATGGCTGAATGAATTTTCATTTTAGAAAGAAGGATTATCTAAGAAGGAGAGATGGCTCCAGGTGCAGTAGCATTTCAGGGTTAAGAACAACTGCTTGCTACTGCAAAGATACATGAAGGCCTGTGCTTTACCCTAATATCTGTTCTCCCAGTATAAAAGCAAGTCTTGAGAGATCTTTTAAGTATAGATGTGATACAGAAATGTTGTGTGCAAAATCATGACTGTCAGCCAATAGGAATTAGGTTCAACTGGAAGTTGGCTGGAGTTGGGCAGCTGTTTCTCTAATACTCCTGCCTCTCAATTCTTCTGAATTTGAGTTCTTGCCTACACTGAGATTATAAACGCCATATGAGCTGCTCTCATACCAACATTCTACTCCAGACTGCAGATTTCAGTATGATGGATTCTAGATGAGAGCACGTGCTGTCCTGCTGTCTCTTCGTAATGCGGATGCTGTAATGCTCTGGCATGCTACGGCTGCAACATCTGCGGAGATGCTTTTCCAGCACTGGTGGCATAGAGGCACTGGGTCTGTTTCCAACTTTCTCCATGTTGTAAAAGCTCTGGGCTCCCATATTTCTGAGGGAATGGATCTACCAATGTATCTTTCTGGAGCCAGTGGGAAGGATTATGAGAAGGAGGTTGCTAGACAGGAATTCTGATGGGGATGAGAAATGGAAAGAGGGAAAGTAATTTTACAGGGAGGGAACATTTCAGTACCAATATGATACAATTCTTAACAAATGTGGATATTTCCTTAGAAAATCACCATTGAACTTCAGGCAAGACTGTAAACAGTTATTTATATATATATAGCACTGTTCACTTCTATGTCTCACTTTGAGCTTACTGCCCTTCCACTACTTTCAGTAGAGTGCGGGTGTCTCAGTTTATATCCTGAAGGGCTAATATGTAATGACAACAGCATATGCATCCTCCAAAATATGAAATAATAATTTCCATAGTTTGACATACATCTAGGACTGTCACTAATGTGTATCATCACAATTGAGTGCTCAAATGAAGTATCCTATCAAATGTCTTGCAACTGTTGATCTTTTCTGATACACTGGTATGCTTGTAATCAGTGGCATCACCCAGCAGAAAGAAAAGGAAATATATATCCCCCATGCAATTCCACTTAAGTATTACTGTGTCTAAAATACCAATAAATCTTCTACTGCAGAAAACCACGACGTGATTACATAGACAGTAGTCTAACCATGCACCAGTAATCCAAATATCTGAATATTTAGCCATTAGAAAACATGATGAAGAGTTAAAATTAATGCTGGTTGTTGAGGAAAGGGCAGCAAAAGTCATTGAAAAGATATTGTTTGTGAAAACAGAGGTGTAATGAGAACAGTATAGATGGAATGTTGTGCGTGAATTGCTTGTGGGGATGCAGCTGATTGCATGAGATTTTTTTCCTTGGGTTTTGGGGTGGGGTTTTTTTGGTGTTTTGCACAGGAATGATTTGCCATCTATCCACCTGAGCTCAAAAGCAATGAAAAATATGCACATATTTATAATTTACCATTATAAATTCAATAGTTGGTAGTGAGATATTTTCCTGTCCAGTCTCTTACATTTTTCGCTGTAGCTTTACCGTCTGTTAATGTGCTTATGCATACTCAGGTGCTTAGCTATCTTGAGTTAAGTGGCATCCATGCAGAAGAAAATCTTGATGTTACATGACCTTAGAACACAGCTCAGGAGAATGTCTGTGCCCTAACACTAGGTTGGGAGCAGACTGGATCATGTGAGTGGAATCACTATATCTTCACTAATTTTGCAATAAAATAGTTTGTAAATCCCACCAATGCAAACCATGAAAAGCAGGGAGTAAGCAGCACAAGGCGTACAGATGTGCGTATGCACCATTTAGCATAATTATACATTGGATTAATGTTCTCATAGTGCCCATATGGACAGATAGCAGTTAAGTATTTTGCTTTTGAATTAAGGTCTTTCACTTAAATGAAAGAGGAATATGATTAGTTTTCTGAAAGTGGTTCAATACAAGAGCACTTTTACCAGTGCTCTTCACATCTGCAAGTGAGATGTCCTTGAAAGACAAGAACACTATTTGGCAATATGTACAAAGCCAATTGTGTCAATCAGTATTAATGAGGCCTTATGGAGTCAGGCACCTTTTCTGAGAACATTCTATTGCATCATAACATACTGACAATCCCCAGATTTTGTTTTTAGCACAACGAAGGTGGGTAATATTTGGTTAACATAATTAAGAAGTGGATTACCATTTAAGGGTGTTTTTCACATGCCTTTTGTATGGCAAATTCTGCAGTCTTGCAGAACAATTCAGAATATGACATTTAATTTTCAGGAGAAATGTACTGCCTGCAGTGAGAGCAGTTACTTCAATGCAACTCTTCTAAAAGTGGAAGTATTTCATTCATTTAATTAAACTGGTAAAGTTTCATCCATATTGTTGTAATTTACATCTTTTTCTCAGGAGCATGATTTTGCCTGCATTTCTTATAAATTGTGGTATGTCTGAACATTTATCTCAATTTGACATTTAAGTAAGCGATATTTTTATTTTGAAATCACATGCTCTAGTTTGAATTAGAGGGCTGTACAGTTTCTTTTCTTGCCCTGTCAATTCTACTAGAGAAAAAAAAAGGTAGGAAATAAAAACAAATCATAGGGCATTGTTCAACTTTTGGTCTGTCCTAGGTGGAGATTCAATGGAAAGAGAAGAGGCCATGTTCTAAACCAGTTTTCTTTAAGTGGTTCAGACAGAGCTCCTGCTGAATTGGCTGGATGGTGCAGACAAGGTCATACATGTTCTTGAATAATTTTTGAATATTGGTCAGTTCTCTCCGAACTAGCCAGCCATACCACAAGACAACTTCTGAATCCTTAATTGAGCAAAACTTCCACAAGCAAATTGCTCAACAAAGCCTGGCATATTTTGCCCCTTTGTTTTAAAACAATAGGAATGCAAAGCATATTTCCTGACTTCTATCCCAAGCCGTGAGACACCTCACAGAAGGCCCTAGGAGGGGAGCAGGTCATATACAGAAGAAGGGTTATAGCACAAGGATGATTGTCTCCTAATGGTTTCACTTGAACGTGGGCTGCTAGTTGCAGCACAGCCATAAACCTAGTTTCCTTTTCTCTGCGCCACCCATCAGCCCACCTTGTTTAATATCATAAATCAAGCTGACGTGTATCCCTGTCACCTGGGTCAGAAAGTATGAGAGACTGTCAATGCATTAGGTACAAGGCCAACTGTAGGAATACCAATGGTGCACATATCTTACTGTATTCAATATTCATCAGGTCCTGTTCATTTCATCGCAGGTATCATCTGACACATCTGCTAAAATACGTTGACTATCCTAAGATGCACTGACAGTTTTCCTGCTTGGGGTATAAGAGGATTGGTAAGAGCAACCATCCAGAATCACCAATCTTATCTGAATTGTCAAGCATAGCTTTCTTCTCAAGAAACCTGTGCAACTGCAGAAATGTTGCTGGTACAGTTTTCAGAGTTTTACTGCGGGAATATTTGTGCCTCTTTGTCCACTCTTCCTTATTTTAAAGTATTTTATAATTTTGCTGCCCTGCATGAATGCTGACTTCTTTTGCCAGAAAAGGACATCTGGGACTTGTTACTTGCACAAAGAAGTACTAGAATGTAGTTTATCTGGAATGCAGTACTAGAATATATTTAATCTGCAACTGCTGAGTTCAGGAAAAAACATGTCTTTCTCTAGATAGCCTTCTATCACTGGGTTTTAAATCTATATATATTTATACACATATTTTATATATAATATAGATTAAATTTAATGTATATGTTGCATATAAATAATTAAGCATAATAATAAATTATAGTGTGTACATATATATAAAATATATATATTTTTTTATTCCACAGAATTGTTAAGTTCTAGTGGGAATGTAGTGGAACTTAAAAATTATAAACCTTCAAATCAATCAGCTTATTATGTTGGCGATCCCCTGGAACATTGCTATATCATTGCAAGAAGTTGAATCTCTGCAGTAACTCTCCAGTAAAAGCAACGAACACATTCGTCTGGATAAATAAGTATTTGAAAATCATGAAAGAATGGAAAATAATGTTTGATTTCTTTTTAAGCGCTACTTTAGGTATTTGATTTGCTGGATTACCTGTTATTTTAATTTCAGAAACCATTACACAGAGTCTTGGGCCTAGTTAGATATTTTCTTAATGAGTGGAAGATTATTACAAAAAAGCTGGACTACTAACATCTGGCCCAAGCCAGAAAGATTATTCTTTCATAGAAGCTAGTCTGTGTTGCCTTAAGATGCTGATTGAGCTCCATTTTCTATCTAGTTTGTGACTACCAGTTGCCCACTCATGAATAAGATGTATCACTTTTAAAGTGTGACTTGAATGAAAAAGAGAATATTATACTTTCCCAAATTTTCTGAAAAAGCACAATGTTATAAGCATCATGTACACTTAAAATAATACCAAAAATTTAGGAATATCCCATCTTTTTCTCACATCAGCTAAGAACAAAGGGAGACTCACAAGCATTGTTTAGGACACTCAGTATGGTATATACTAAATGATGGATATATTACAAAAGCTTGCGTGATACACGGTTTAATGTGTTTCCTGAATGTTCTAAAAAAAAAGAAGATATGTTTTTCAGTAAATCGGGAAGTTATTTATGCATGAATACGTATGTATTGGTAGTTTACATGCCTGTATAAAGACGCATATACATATACAACAGTATGAGGTAGCAACTAATCTGTTCAGTTTCCAGGCAGGGCATTCAGTGAACCAGACGGGTTGGGAAGAGAGAACCTGATCAGAGGTGTAAAACTTGCAGTTTGTGCTGTGTCTAATTGAAAGTCAAACCAAAATAACCTCACTTCTTCGCCCCTCCCATCCCTGTTCCAAACAATTATTCAAAATTAAAACAGAATGCTTAAAAATGTCCCCGTTAAAGTATCAGATGCCAGGGAATGCTGTTGTGTTCTGCTTTCACCATTTTATACCTTCTGTTCATCAGTATAAATGGCAAACTGAAACTGGCACCTGAGAAAGTGTTAAAACACACTGGAAGATTGGAGTGATGTTGATAAATGCAAAAAGCCTGCTGAAGGAATACCACTTTAATTTATATCATCTGTTTTCGAATGTATATGTCTGTGAAAACAGACATTAATGTAGCTTGTACCACCAAATCAATACTTGGAGAATAATTTAAATGAAATCATATATATCTGTTGAGAGTTTAAGAAGAAAAATGCTCCTTAAGATAATTATGTAATTAAGAGTCTGAAAGACTTTAAGTTTTTATCATATATTAAAAAATTATGAAACATTCTTCTTGCAGCATAAGAGTTGCTGTTCTTTCTTCTTCACAGTGTTATAAAAAAAAGAGGTGAAGAATATTTCTCCCTTTTCAGTAAAGAATCTGATTTTATTAAATGCAAACTCAGCTGTAGAAATGCCACCATATTAACTGATTCAAAGTTGTGCTTTACATTATTTTGTTTTATTATTGCATTTCCCTTTCAAGCAAGTCTGTCCCTTTCTGGGGCAATATGCTTCATTCAGATAGGATTTAACGTTCACTGTTTAAACTATGAGAATGAATTGTTCAATTTTCTTTCTCTGTCACCATATGTACACATATGCACACTCATACACATTCATATATTCACATAAGCAAATAGAATGCTTAGCAAAAGATGTTTCACGATGTGTAGTTGGAAAGCCACTGGGATTTGTGATCAATGTATGCAGAACAGAAGAAATGAGTATTTGTCCGTGTACTGGTATAAAGCTGATAAATGCACTTGGTTCTTTAGATTATTAGATTGATGCTGACATAGCATTTTACATTAATAAATAGGAGGCAAACAAGCTATGAAGTTACTTTCATCCTTGAGTCTTGTTAAAGGAGGCAATGAGAATAGGTCTACCTTTCATCTGCATACAAAGGGTAAACTGTGAGAACATGTAGCTAGCTTATGTATGGTTCACACTGGATCTGGTAGGCAAGAGCGAAGTGACTGTCTGCTATACTTGGCATCAGACTGACATTTTTGTACAGTGAAGAATGACATATCAGAGCTCATATGGAGTGGTGATATTTCCTCTGTTAATTTAAAACTGTCAGATACTGGTTTTAGAATACATGATGCTTTTTCTGAGATGACACTTTTTCTGTTCCACACACCATTCCCTCATTTCCCATTTGCATCCCTACT
Source organism: Psittacus erithacus (assembly GCA_009867235.2). Classification (NCBI taxonomy): domain Eukaryota; kingdom Metazoa; phylum Chordata; class Aves; order Psittaciformes; family Psittacidae; genus Psittacus; species Psittacus erithacus. The sequence continues at coordinate 67,989 of WYDI02027682.1, read as the reverse complement.
GGTGCGAAGGGGGAAAAGATGTGCCTTGCATCAGTGGGATGTGCTCAAAAGTTATGTCTTGCTCTCCAGCTGCTGTGCAACAAAATGAACAAGTCAGGGGTTTGTTAGGTCAATCCAGCAACTTCCACTGTGGCATACTCTGGTTTTACAAAGAATGCTAAAGCCAATCCAGAGATGCCTGTGCTACTTCATATATACAGTTGTGTTGGCTTGGTCCCACAAAAGCACCACTATGTGTTTGAGGGTTTTTTTGGCATGCCAAGTAATGCCCCAAGGATTCAGAGTAAAACCAGCCACAATTATGAAACCTTGTTTCATCAAGTCTTGTAATTGCTGATAGGAAAAAATGCTTGGCTTGTCTAACTCGTTTACTTTAAAGGGAAGTGAAAATGTTTCTGTGAAGCAAAAGAAAAAAAAGTCAAATACATTCTGTTATTGTATTAAAAATACTTTAATTCAAAATTTGGGTTTTGTTAGTCTAGATCAAAGAGTCTATTGTTGTGTTGCTACTTAAATCTTATCTATTGATTAAATCTGTTGAATATTTGTGTGCCGGAAGTATTTAAAAAAAGGATTTAGCCAAGTGGCATTGTTAATCATTTTGTTGCAGGTAGGTTGGGCCCTGTCAATTCCCTGCTTGTCCTAAACCCAGCCTTTTATCCACAATTATCTGAAGGACTGAAAGGTTTATGTCACTGAGGGTAGGGCTCGTTATATGCCCAGGGATTCAGTTCAGTGAGGACTTGTAGGTCCAGCTACAGCTTATTGCTAAAAGACCTCTCCTTTTAGTTTAAAAAGGTCTGTAGTTTGGAAATTAAGTACTAGGGCTCCAGTTACATCTGTCGGTGTTGAAGGTTATTGAAGGGAAGCAATCACATATGCAAGATTTTTCTTTTACCGAAGAGAAGTCACATAGAATTTTAAGTTAGGGCTGTATCTTTGACAACTACAATTCATTGAAAATGTTGGCTAAAAGAGCAAGTACTTCTTTCAGAGTATTTTGTAGTAACTTTTTGGAGTATTTTTCAAAGTGCCTAGGTTTTAGCTTCACCTAGCTGGTTATTGTACCATTTTTGTAGGAACTGAGGATAAGGTCAGGAACACTAAAAAATAAGTAATGCATATTTAATTTTTTCTTTCATGTCATCAAAGATGAGCTTCTAAGGGGTAGAAACAAAGATTCATGTGACCAAACTCTGTTTAAGATTCTGCTTCAAAATACATGGCTCATAGACTGAAGAAATATGAGTGCGTGCTAATTTGTATATTAAAATAATTTCCAAAGAGCACACTCAGGGTTCCACTGGGGAAAAAAACAAAAAAACAAAAAAACCCAAAAAACAACAACAAAAACCAAACCAAAAACCAACCAAAAACTTACAGTCAAAACATTGACTTTTTTTGTTTGGTATTTGCAACTGCTGACATACAGGAACAGTAACCCTACTTTACTGATCAATGCAAACTGCTGGAATGACACCAGCACAAAATGATAATGTGCAACATAAGAGAGGAGCAACAGCAGCCATCATGGATCTTGTCTTACCTTTCCATAGAACATCAAAATAGCCAGTAGGTACAAAAGCAACAGAAGCTTGCTTTTTTCAGAGCAGAGTAGTGTCTGCATTTCTTTTCAAGTAATAGTGCCCATGGTTTCCTTCTCCTTGTGTCATGGAGATGCTATTATCAGATACTTGGATTTGAGAGCTGCATAACAGCCAGTCCAGGTCCTTCTGTACTACCACAATTTCCTTCTACTTCTTGAAGAATTTTGGGTATGTTGTCAGATATGATCACAAAGATACCTCACTTCTTTTTCTTTTTGTAGAATTGCTGTTAGAAGTCAGAAGCAATTATCTTTAAATTCTACAATTCTTTATCTACCAAGACACTGTTTCAAACCTCTACTAGGTGTCTTTCTTCATTAAGATTTTCACATCTAAAACCCAGCATAGTGAGGAAAAGCAAAGAGTTAGTCTGTCTTGAAGGAAGCCAGACTCTTTCTAATGGGAAAAAATACCTCTCTGACAATCATGGACTATATTTTCTCATGACTGACACATGCATTTTGATAGTGTTGTCAATTGGAATTAGTAGATCGATCAACATATGGTCACAGCTTTCAGTATTCAATGTCCTTTACTGCACATCCTAGCATATCGTTGCTATTACCTTAGAGTTACTTCCTTGTCCTTCAGAAATCAACTATTTTGGTTATATTTATAAAAAAACTATGTTTTTTATAGAAATGAAGATGCATCCAAGTTGCCTGAATGAAGGTACATGCAATTTCTGCGTCTTGTGATGTAATGTTGTTTCTTTATGACATATTCCCACTATACCTATTAGCAGATTTGCACATTATAGGGTTGAAGGCACATACTATTTAAAACTTATATTTAAAAATACCACTTTTTGTAAAGGAAAATACTTTTTTATTGAAACAATTTGGTAAACTTCAGAAATATTGATGTTCCCTTGAATCATCAGCGGTTTATTGCATACAAGCTTATTGCATGCTACAAAAAAATACATAGATATACCCAGGAAGGACCATCAAAATACTATAAAGATATTCACCCACTAAGAACCTAGAGCAGCATCCTGGTGCTTCTGTGAAGGATAGCCAGATCTGCAGAACTCTGGAGTAAGCATGCTTCCATGTCTCAGCCCCCTGGGAGGCAAACCCCTGTAGGAATTCCAAAGCAGCGGCTGTCAAGAGAAAGGTCTATGTAAAATAAAATGTATTCTTAAAACCTACATATATTTGGTTGCTGACTGGGCAAGGTGAGGCACTTGGCTTCCACTTCTGCAGGCCCTGACTGTTAGATGGAAGCGCCGCCTTGAGAAGACTGAGAAGGGTTTGTGCAAAAAGGGCAGGCAAGTCCCAAAGACAGACTGTGTGGGCAGGCCTCATAAAGTAGAAATGCAACTGGAAAGTTTCTGGACAACATCAGAAGAAGGAGTAATGGAAAAACTGCTTATCATTCTGGGGAATATTTAGGAGCAGCATAGAGCCACAGAGCCTGTACCCAGGCACATAACTGGCAGACAAATGGCCTTGGTTTCTTGCGGAAGATCTGTGAGAATAGAATCACCAGATAAGGGGACAAAGAGCACCCTCAGTAAATTTGCAGCTGACAACAAGCTGGGCAGAAGTGTTGATCTGCTGGAGGGCAAGAAGCCTCTGCAGAGGGATCTGGACAGGCTGCATCAAAGGGCTGTGGCTAATAGTATGAGGTTCAACAAGGCAAAGTGCCAGGACCTGCATTTGGGCCGCAGCAACCCCATGCAATGCTGCAGATTTGGGACAGAGTGTCCGGAAAGCTGCTCAGTGGGAAAGGACCTGGAGGTACTGATTGATGGCTGGTGAACATGACACAACGTGTGCCCAGGCAGCCAGAAGTCCAGTGGCATCCTGGCCTGTATCAGCAGTACAGTGGCTCACAGGACCAGAGCAGTGATTTTTCTCCTGTACTCTGCACTGGTGAGAATGCACCTCGAATCTTGCATTCAGTTCTGGGCCCCTCACTGCAAGAGAGGCATTGAGGTGCTGGAGCAGGTCCAGAGAAGGGAAATGAAGCTGGTGAAGGGTCTGGAGCACAAGTATGACAAGGAGTGGCTGAGGGAACTGGGGTTGTTTAGTCTGGAGAAGAGAAGGCTAAAGGGGGACCTCATCACTCTCCTACGACTACCTGAAAGGAGGTTGTAGTGAGATGGGTGCTGGTCTCTTCTACCAAGTAACAAGTGGACAAGAGGAAACAGCCTCAAGGTGTGCCAGGGGAGGCTTAGACTGGATATTAAGAAATATTTCTTCACTGAAAGTGTTGTCAATCGTTGGAACAGGCTGCCCAGTGAAGTGATGGAGTCACCATTCCTGGAGGTATTTAAAACATGTGTACATGTGGTGCTTATGGATACAGTTTAGTGGTGGACTTGCCAGTGGTAGGTAATGGTTGGGCTTGAGGATTTTAAAAGTCTTTTACAACCTGAACAATTCTATCATTCTCTTCCATGATTCTACTGCCTTTAGACCTCACTAGAAAACTTTCAGTGGTGCAGTATTTTGTCTCAAAATGCTGATTCTGCAAGAAAATAATTAAGTGAGAACACGTTGCCTCTGTTGTAAGGCAGAGTGGATACCTGGCAGACAGGTAGTCCAGGATTACTACTGGGCAGGGAAAAATCTTATGCAGAAGTTCAAGCTAGGTGAAAAACAGAATTTCCGTTTTGTGGCTAAGACTCCTTGTCTGTGAAGCCTAAGGTGCACCTTTCCCTTGAAACAAAAATATGTTGCACACATCGTGCCAAAATAGTCCACAAAATACTTCCTAAAACACACAAAAGAGGATGAGAACAAAATTTATGTTCTGTTCAATAGTGATTGCTCTTAGTCAATGATTAAGAAAATTTCTGCAAAAGACTTCCAGTGGAATTTCTTCTTTCAGCGTTTTCTTTTGTAGGTGTCTCCATGGAAAGAAAAGCTATCTGTTTGCCTATATGGATTAATCTCATGACTACCACAATTAATGACAAAAAATCGTATTAAGTAAATGGTGAGGAATGAGGCTTTCAATAGGCTAAAACCGGCGCATGTTAAGGTAGTTTTCAAACATTGATATATTGCTCTTTAGATAAAAAAGATTGAACCTTAATTGTAGACTTTATGGATTAAAGTTAACACACTCCCTCTTATATATCAGTGCTAGTTTGACTGATAAAAAAACAAACACGAATTTCTGATAGCCTGGTTCAACTGATTTCTATAATCAATAAATCATATCATGGTGAGTTTAAATTACAAAATAGCTTCTTCAGAGGTTTAGTGTCTGAAAATTCTGGCCCAAGTTCTTGGTTAGTGCAAGGAAAGTGATTATATTTCACTTAAAAGAGAAATGTTCACTCAGGCAAGCGCATAGATATTTGCCACTGCAAAACCAGGAGCATGGGCTCCATTCCTTTTTAACCAGTAAATTAGTTATAAGAATCTGTTTTATTAGCTTGACTATCACCTTTTATCCTTTTTTTGTAGAACGTGTAATGTGCTGCTTAAATAGAATATTTTCTTTTAGATTTTCAGGTGGTGGTAACTAGGGTATAATTTATTTTATTAATCCTTTCAGTTTCCCTTGTTTACATGACTAATGTTCCTGAATTGTGCAAGTCTGATGCCAACACATGGCTCTGTCATCTCTTTGTCTTCTCCACTGAGCTTAAAATCAGCAACAAACTTTTCTATCTTTTCAATCTTGGATTTCACCTTACATGCCATTCAGCTTTTAGAGAGGGTGTGAAACTCCTTTGGAAACAAAGTAGTAATTCATATTTACCACTGCAAGAAGTAATTACTAGTCTCTCATTTCCAGTAATCCACTTCTATGGGTAAACACTGTTTAAAAACAAACAAACAAGAAAAAAAACCAACCCAACAAAACACAAAAACCTTCACAGAAAGTGAATTAACTTGCTGCTAAAAGCCTTTTATTACACCTCTCTGTTTATATTCTTTGTTACCTTTTACTTCTGAAAAATGTAGATATATATTCTAGAGTGTGTAAAAGCAGGTGGCTAATGACATTTCCCTCAAGTCTAACTGTCTGGCAGGCTAGTAACCAGACTGCCAGAACAAAAGAATAAAGGCACATTTATTCTCTGTCTGTTCCCTCCACCACTAAAACAGCTGTGCTGAGACTCACCCAGAAGAAGCAAGAAGGAAAGGGAAGGCAAGGGAAAGGAAGGAAAGGGAATGAGAAAGGTTGGTAGGTGAATCTGGCAGAAAAGGACTTCTTGGGTCACTGACTCCGGTCCCCTGCTTCCATATGTGCCACGTTATAAAAACATCCTTGCATGAATTGCAACAGTAAACTGTCTGCCTTGAGAATTCTGTATTTAGTAGTTTAACAGACAAAAATACTGGCATGCATCTTTCAGTTCTGCCTATCACCTTTATAGTATGGGACTTCATTGTGCTATTTGCAATTGAGTTTTGATTGATCCTTAAAGTAAGTTCCATTTACTTAAAGCAAGTATTTGAGACTAGAAGATGATTCAATTTAGAATACAAATTTAATAACTAAAAAATTTGTTATAAGCCTTGTATTTACCTTACACATTTTTTCCTAATTATAATCTTTTAATTACTTTTCCTTTAAATATTGCAACTCAGTTTTGGCTTCTGTTTGGAGGTAATTACTAGACCATCACATTTGCCATTTCTGGTGCATGGAGCCCGTTTTTCGTAGGTTTGCAATTGGCTAAATTAGTTTATACTGGAACTATTCATATTTTAAGTCATAGAGGTTTTCAATATTTTTTAGGTATTACAATGCTCCTGAACTATTGGTTTCTTCTGTTTTCTAAAAGTAGGAATTGTTTAATGCCGTGAAAAAAGACTGCACTCTCACATGGGTGATAGACACTTTACACTGAAAAACGTGTGCTCATATGATTGTGCTTCTGTGTGCCTTTCACAGAAAATCATTAACGTTTTCTTACTGTAGGGACTCAAGTGAGGTTTGTGATCCCTTTCTGATACACACAACATGAAGGAAAAACAAGATACTTCTTTTTTCAGAGACTCCCAATCTGAAATTACTTTACATCATCCCTCTTTGAAGATGTTTTACTAACAGATGCGCAAAATCTGATCTACCTTCTTTGCAAACTGAGTGATTGTGAAAGATGCAATGCAGAAAGAGAAGAGGGAAAGGTGGGCTCTGCTGAAGTGTCTTTCTATGAACTGCACAAAACAAATGCATGCCAAAGTTCTGCATCCTGCTGTCACGGACAATTCAGAAATGTACATAATGAATAAACGCTGAATAAACCCTTTAACTGAACTTAAAACACAATTAATGTCCAGATGAACAAATATTATGAAATTCAGTGTCAAAATGTATGTGTGATCCAATTAGTAGGTTAACTTTGAAAAACTTCATGGAGAAGTGGAATTATTTCTGCATCGAAAAAATGCAGGGTAGCGAAAGAGCTTCTGCAGACAGTCTGTGCTGACTTTGCCTTTTGCTGATTTTACAAAGTTGGTCAGCTACTGCGTGGAGACTAAAGCTTTGCCCATCTCAAGGTCATTGCTTTTTAACTTCAGTGTTTAATGTAGCAGATGCTGTGTCGGAAGTTCAAGGCCTATACAGTCAAACGTTTGATGAATAGTATGCCATCTAATGAATAATATCATAAAGTATTCTTTTCATCACTCCTTTTTATCTGCACATGAATGCTCTTGCATTGTTTGGCCTACAAGAACTAGTTTAAGACTGTTGAGAAGATTTGCTTTTGTTTAGTTTTGATCTGTGTCAGCATATAGAAGGGAAGTAGTTTCCTGATTTTAATTCTGCTTCTTCAGGGCTTAAAGCAACTTCTAAAAGTCACTTTATGTTAAAGAAAATGCGATGGTAGTCTTATGCAAGACATACAGAGTAAACACCCACTTTTAATATTGTACACTCTTTCTGAATAGTATCACTATAAGGGCATTCAGGCAATGAGCATGAGACTGAGCATCATAATTTTCATTTCTTTTTGCACGTCAGCCTATCAGGGTCATGTCAGCAGTGTGCTTGCCTTGCTACATGACATGTTCAGAAGATGAGTGGAAAATGGTAATACTGCTCTCAGGCAGAAAGCTGACACCTGGGTTTGCATTTCTGGTGGATACTAGATATTTTTTATGATTTTCTGTAGGCAAGGAGACATTCAAACAGAGGGACAAAATTTAAATTTTGTTGCATGAGCCCTTCCAGTTTTGTCGCCACCCACTTTCTTATAGAAAAATGTCATTGACCCTCTTAGGAAATGTGAAAACTATTAAAGTTATTTTTGAAGATAGTAACAGTATTACATATGAGACTAATTGTTCATAATTAAAATGCGCTGTTTCTTTTTAAAGTAGTACACTGTTACACTGTACCAGGACTGCCAGATGGTTATTTTTCACTATGACAAGGCTAATCTTGGTTCTGTGCAATGTAGTGCTTGGTGTTAAGATGAAGGCCACAGTTACACGGATTTTGAAGAACGTAGGAAGAGGAATGATTTAAAGATCCAGCTAGGTTAAAAAATTGTTCCAATATTTTTAGTTACATTTTCCTCCATTTCAAGTAAAACGGATGCCTTACTCTTAGTGCAGCTTGATTCTTTGTTGATGTGTGTAGGGATATGGTCAGGCCATGAGCTGAAGCCCTGGTCCATGTGGGGACCTAGGACTTTTGACAAACCATGTTTTTAAGCACTCATCCCTCATATTCCATGGTGAATGCACAGTTTTATGTTATTCAGTCAGGCTACTGGTACAATGCATGTGAAGGGTGAGGTCCTTGAGAGCCTGGATAGAAAACAGAGCTGCCTCAACTAAGATGTAGTGAAATGTCAGAACAGTGGATGTCTTAATTTCTATCTCAGTGCATTGCTTAGGCTTGGGACTGTGGGGAGAAATATTTTACAGGGAGCACCCTCCCTCTGCAGCCCAGGGCATTAGCATTTTCTTTTGACAGTTGGGCAAGGCAGAGTCTCTTAAGTGCATTGAAGAAATAGAGGGCAGAGAGTGGAATTACTCCCTTTTTTCCCAGCCTAGCCCCCTGTTTCAGATGAGTGCCAGTCACCAACGTACCCTCCTGGGAAAGGGTTCAGCCTGAAGAATTCAAAGTTATTCTTGTGTGAGGATACTCTCATTTTTTCTGCCTTTGCTCCAGCATACCTAAAAGTCCTGTGTGAAAAATTGTTCAGTAAATTGAAAGGTAGGAAAAACCACATTTTTTTCTTGTCAAGCATTCAGTTATGAGACTTCATTCAATGTGCATGTTAGACAATTATAAAGAAAACAGTCATGAACTTCAGAAGTGACGAGGGACATCATTATGCTTACAGTGACAAACCTGACTTGGAGTTTCTTGACTTACTTATTGGACAGCCAGAATTTCCACTTTCAAGTATATTTTTTCTACGTATTTTATTCCTTCCTTGAAGTAAATTAGTGAAATAAAAATCCTAGCTACAGTTAAACCTCTCAAAGTGTTTCTTCATCTTCTGATGAAATATAGTTTCATAACCACAACAGCATTTTTCAGAAGATGTCTCTTACCCTTCCACAGGTAAGAATGTATTTCAGAGGACTTTTCTAGTTCGCATAGCATCTGACCAAACAAATGAGCTGTTGTAACAAAACTGCTGTTCCTGTCTACCACATTACTAGTAAATTGTTACTTTGGAAATGAATTTTGTTATAAGCCTCCAGATAAAACCTTGTGAAGAAACCTGCCTAACGTTCTAGGTACAAAATGATGCCTCAAGTCTTCCGCTATTTCAGTAATAATGATAACTGTGGAGGCCCAGTGACAAAGGTAATAATGAAAATACTTTCCTTCAAAAAATAGTCTTTAGCTTTCTTAATGTGTGTGTTTATTTTTTTAATGACTGTAATATCAATCAAGTAGCAAGTCTACTTGCTGAAACAAGGAAGTACATACTGAAATAAAAGCTGGTGTGAGAAGTGTAATGTCACTGGCTTCTATCAGGTTGTCTTGGGGCTTCATTTGTGCTTCATATGTGCTGAGTTCATTAAACTTCATGTGAATCACGGGCTCTTAAGGCACTGAAGGACTGTGATAGTTTTAAAATCAACTCTGTCCTATGTCAAAATACAGCATATAAGTAATAGCACTTCAGTTAGTGGAAAAGAATTCCTCTCTTTTTTTCTCAAAAACATATTGCCCGCATTATAAAAGTTAGCTTTGTGAGCTTTTACCCACTCTGAGTACGTTATAGTCTTTTCTCAGAAAGAGGAACTGAAATACCACCTGTTTTTAACCAGCCTTGGCTACATTTCAATGATTTAGAGGTTTTGTGACATCTCTTTATAAATTATATACTGATAGAATATTTTCACAGAAATAATCACATTGAATTTCTGATCCTGTGGCTGTCTTTGTCCACACTTCAACCAGCAATCAAGTGAATGTGTCCTATTGCCAAACCACTGAATGATGCAATTCCTTAAAATTGATATATCCCACTTGTCATTTCTAAATAAATTTCAGTATTTGATAATAGCTCTTGGCAGTGGCGTGACACTGTGGTAAATTAAATATACTGAACCAGTTTCGTTACCCTTCTTTGTGTTGAATGAAGCTATTATTTTTAAATAGCTGCTCTAGTTTTAGTGGGATTATCTGTAAAGTAGAGAAATAATGTAAAGAGGGAGCAGAAAAAAATAGTAGTTACTTTGAAGTAGACCACAGTAGTAGGTTCATCTCCTTTAGGATTTTTATGCATTATGTTCTGTAAAAAAGAAAAGAAAGAGCTTGCAATTTAAGAATATAACACTTCTTCCCCACCTCCAGAAAAATTAGTATTTAGTAATTGCCTTCTAGGGCTACTTGCTGGTTATCTGAAGCACTTAATCATACCTGTTGTTATTTTATACTCCAGCATTTTTGTTAAACTCTACAGGCAAGGGCTGCTCTTCATGTATGGGAGCTGCCCAATGTAGCTAAGTAGAAAACATATGGGAGCAACAGTATTGATCTGAGAGGAAAATATTATAAGCAACTGTATGAGTACAGCTGAGAAGTGAATCTGACTGCTAACCTGGCAAAATAGCAATAAACATCATCCTTCCTTTTGCAACTAAAAGCTATCTTTGTAAGTAGATAATTTCTTAAATTCCACCAAGTGTTTATGCCATTTGCATATTTTAATGTGTAAAATGACATTGATCCAATGAAGGGAAAAGGTTTTCCTGTTTAAAAACTTCCTGAAGGCCTTTTCTTTATTTCTAGGAAAGGTGAACTGTAGATTTCTGTACTTGTGAAGCAAAGTCAGAGACCAACTCTGAAAGAATTTTTCAAGCAGAAAAACAAGAAAATCAAAAAGTAAGTATAGGAGAGTGAATCAATAATGAAATATAATCTGAAGATACAGTTTCATGTACCATCATCACATTAAATCATGTTCAAATTAGAGATAAGAGTAGCCTTGTTGATAGAGTTTCAAGTACCACCAGGATGAAATAAGCTATAAGCTTTTTATCTTGTAAAAGGTTTTAACTGTAGTTTTTCAAACCTGGGTGTGCACATGAGGATGTGATCAGATTCCCTCTAAGACTCTTAAGAGTATTCTCAGAAGTATGATAGCCTCTGCGAAGGTGCAGAACTGCCAACATGGCCTTAGGGAAACAGTTTTAATGTTTAAGAGAGAAAGGTGCTGGCCTGTTACCTAAGCTGTGGCCAAACTGAAGCTTGCAGCAGTTTGTGAAAAGGAAGGCAAGTAAATTTAGCTGTGCAGTGCATGAGTGGGCAAAGGTCCTGACTCTACCGACTGCATGCAAAAATCTGCCTGTGCTGAGAGCAGCAGAAACAGACCACATACTTCACTGACCCAGGGAGGGAGGAGCTGTAGGAGCTGCCTGCAGACAAAAGATGTACCTCTCTTTCTCTGAGGGATGGGGAAGGGCATGGTGTAGAGTCCTCTCAGTAATATAAGGCATGTGGCGTATGGTGAGAAGACTGAGCCAGAACAAAATATTGCCCCTGGAAATTTCCATTTACAAGGAAACCTCCTCAGAAGGCTGTAAATTCAGTTTGCATGCCACTTTATGCCACAGGGGTGCCGGAAGTGTTGTGACTCTATTTGCATTGCTAGTTTGCAAGTACGGGCCCAAGAGCAAGAATTCAAAGTTGTAATTTAAAAAAAAGAAAAAAAAAAAGGAGAGAGAGAAAGAAAGAGAGCTTTGTTGAAGGCTAACACCCCTATTGTTTCCAGCAAAATTCGAGATGATTCCATGAAATAATAAGGATTTTTATTCTGAGGCAGTTAAACTGCCAACAAGCTTCTAGCTAAAATCCAGACACAAATGCAGTCAGCATTAACCCTGGATCAGAAGATTAACTTTAATGGCAAACTATTGTTCTGCATTTGGTCCTTATACTGGCCAATCCCATTAAAAAGCATTGTTTTACAAAATCTGTATTTGCTTAGACCAGCTTCTGTTACTATGTGGTACGTGGCTATTTTTTTTGTGTTTTCTTAGATAAATTTTAGAGGCAAATCTTTTTAACTAGAGGTAGTATCTGTGGTTGTGTAAAGTCCACAATTATAATTGTGACCTACTTTACAACTTACTTAAAACTAATGCAAAATTTCAGGGTCATTTGAAATGGAAATCCTACTTCTTTGGGTATCACTGTAAAGTCTAGGGCATGCATAACTCTATTAAGTTATAGAGAAGGAATTTCAGTAAATTTAAAAAGAAAATAATACTATTAATTATGCTTCCTGCCACCTTTCTTGTTTTAGATGCAAGTTTTTGCTTAATTTTTTAATACTATGACAGTTTCTTCCCACTTCCCATTCCCTTAGGTCATAAGGTGCAGAAAGGACCACTAGGTACACTTCCAAAGAAATGAGGTAAGAGACATATCCCAGACTATACACACATATGAAAAACAGGTTTAGTATTCCAAAGTCTAAACTAAACTTCAGTTTAGTTTAGTTTTTAGCATTTAAAGGTCTTTTAAATGCTTCATTATAGTTATTCTGGCAATCATTCACCAGAATGCCATATGTTGCAGATAAATAAGACTTCACTAGATAGCCATTGTCCCCTACAACAGACATAAACACTTGTTAATTAAACCTAATTAAGCCAATAGCATACATATTGAAAACACATGCTGACCAATTTGCTAACCAAAGTTACCCTGGCCAAGTCTTCAGCTTTTGGCAGTTTGCTGACATCTCAAAGCCATGTGCATTAACAAAAAAGTCAGGCTATTTAGGAAGACAGATGTGTAAAAGGTTTTTGTATTCAGACACAACCCTCATATCTGTGCAGATGTAAGGTTAATTTTCTCTGTGGCCTCAAAGCAAGTGACATTTCCAATTTAGCAAAGTCAGTCATGAATAGTGTCTCAGAGAAAAGAGAAATCACGTACACCTTCACCACCTTGTTGATGGCTATGGACAGGAAACACTGGTGGGTATATGACCAGAAGAAGCATTGTGCTATTGCAAACTCACAGACAGCTGTGTTGCACCTCCCAGTGCAGGTGCCAAAGGCTGGTTCCCCAAAGTACCTACCCATCAAATACTACGACCCATTCAGAGGACAGTAAGAGTGTTTATAAAACCAGGAGCAATTTATTCACAGATGTCTGTGTGCTCTCAAGGTCAGTAGCAGGTAATTTTCAGGCTTTTTCGTCATTACATGAATACAGTACAAAGTCTATCACCCTTTTATATATTAGCATGATGTGAGAAACAGTAGGGGAACAATATATAAAGCTACGTTACAGCTGTCTTTCTGTTTTAGCGTTAGCATCCTATTGACACAAATATTACTAAACTTTATGCTTCCCTCCTCCATCCTAATTCACCATTTCAGCAGTCTGATGAATGCCCTGTTAGTCTAGGTATTTCAGCTAGTACTTTTGCAGAGCCTGAGCTCTGTCACCTGACTGTAGGTGCAAAGAGGAGCACAGGTAGTTACCCATGATACAGCCTGCAGGCAATGGCAAAAAGGCTGCTTGAAGTGTTGGTGCACATTTAGTGGCTTGAGTATTAGTGGCTTTTTTAGCTTAGTGTTGAAGATACCTGGCAGTTGCCCTGCAACTGTGTTTCTTACAAAGCATACAGTATACAAAAGAGTGCAGCAGGCTTACATTTTCACAAGGTTATTGTCTTATTTTAAAATAATCCTTATTTTGACTAGAAAATTCACTAGCCCCATATCACACCTGCTGCCTTTTAGAAGCTATAAGCAGTAATATACCATGAGCAAACTGAGGACATAACTTTCAACACAACAAATACACACTAAAATAGAGACATTTTTAGGAATGTTGACAGGAAAAAACATGATGCTGTTATAACATGATTCTGTCCTGCCTCTAACTACCAATTATTGCAGTTTGTTACCCAGAGTTGTAAATAAGACTGAAGAAGAGCAATATGATTGTGCATGTTTTGATATTCTTAGTTGCCTTAATTTTACTGCACAAATTCATTCAATTTTCCAATATCTAGTATGACTTTTTAAGGCTAATGAAATAAAAAGAAAGCACCTTAATTTTTTATTTAATTCAAAGCAAAATTTAATTCAGATGTCTCATATGCAAACAAATATTTGTATGAAATATCCTCGGCATATGAGTATGATATTAAGAACATTTATTAGTTGGCAATTTCAATTAACCTATATTTACATATGCAATATTAAGCCATAAAATTGCATAAGTTTCCAATTATTAGAAAAGAAGTGAAATTATTTACAATGTTTAAAGTAACAGTAGGGAAGTTATTGCATTGGAATAATGGGACAAGAACTGGGTTTTAAACCACTGCAATATCTATGGATTCCTTAGAGGGCTGATTACGCATAATCACCTTCACTCATAAATCAAAAGAAATATCATCGTCATTTAAAGTTTAGAATATAGTGCCAAGAGGTGATGAAATGATGATCAGAGGATGAATTAAATCACAATACTACCTCACACAGAGCGGTGGAATTTTGCAGGAAAATGTGCAAGCAATTCTTCCTACTGGAAGTCATTTAAATTATCTGCCTTCCTACAAAAGGGAGATAACAACAGGTCCAAGTGTTTCTGCTAGTTTTCTAGTTGCTTAGGACTACACAAAATCCACTAAATGAATGTATATACTTCAGGGAAAATGAATTTATTACCAATAGTACTTTAACTCTCCTGTTTTTTAAGAAGCAGCAAATAAATCAAATAACTTTTCCAGACTTTTTTATTTTTCTTCCTTTTGGTAGAATGTGAGTAGAGTCAAGTCCAACCTTAAGATGATTTAGGGTCATAGGGAAAACTTTAATTCTTATTGCTTTCTTCCTCAGGATGGGAACTGAAAAATAAATCCTTAACCTCAGCTACGATATTTTCTATGGATTAAAGTAAACAAATATTTGACATGGACAGTCTAAAATATAGTCTTGTTTATAGAATTAGTAACTAGCTACAAAAGGTGTGGCTTTTTATGTTCTGGAAACAGAGACATTCAAGCCAGTTATACCCATCAGGTTTTTTTAATGAATGTTGCATGAAGAGTTATCTGATTTACTTCATTTTTTAACTGTATATTGTATGTATACAGAGGTTATTTTCAAATTAATTTAGAATTCCTTGAAAGTCTTTTTAAAATATGCTGCATTAGTTTACATGAAGGTTCTGTGTGTCTTCTGCAAACTATGTGTATGACTAGGTTCATGAATCCTAGAAACTGGGCTTGCAAAAAACTGTTTTTTTTTAAATGGGCTTTGCAGATACAATAAAATATGCTAACAACTCTATGAATTTTGCTAAACTCTGAAGAACTTTTATAATTTAAGCTCACAGAAAACCATTTGTTGCAAGCAGATGCAGGTAAAATAGAGAGTTTTCATTGTGCCACTGGTGAAATGGCCATTGCAAATCTCTGATGAACAAAATTGGATTAACATTAAAATAGAAGATTTTTCCTCCTCACTGTATCATTTTTATCTTGAATCTGAGAAACCAGAGAAATAAAGTGCAACTTGACAATGCTAGCAGATCAAACATTTTAATTATTTCTATGTTTCATTCCAAAATTAAAGCAAAAAAAGACAAAACTTTAAAATTCTTGTGGGAATTTTTTTCCCAGCAGAAACCATGCAGAAATTATACAGTTCTCCAGAAAAATTTTCATCATTTTTCTTAAGCACAATGTAAGAGATTTTCCTCAAAGTGACTACTACATTTCTTCATGTTTTCATACACAAGAATGCTATACCAGCCCTTTGTCATCATAATCTGGCTGAGGATGATAAAAGGTTCACTGCCAAGCCATTGAATTTAGCTTGAGTAAACCAGCTTGATCTTCCTGCTTGTCAGTAATTTTCTCCATGAAATAGGGTAGTAGTCTTTATTTCATAGATGCTTGTAAAAATAAGTGTGTTTTGGCTACTAGGTCTTTGAAGATTTCTAAGTATTGCTAATAGATCTTTGTACTGGGTGTGTAAACTCTATTGACCTACTAACGCCTGGTCTTTCAAATACTTGCCTCTGAAATCTCATTGGGTTCAGTAAGAATACTGTCATGAGAAGAATTCTAAAAAGGCTGGCTATAGAATCAAGCATAATGAGAGTCAGTCTTTAATTATTTCTTTCCCCAACTGAAAATGTAATCACCCACAAAGACTGTGATTTTTTAATAGTTAAGTCAGTATAAAAAAGACAACACGTGTGTGTTAGGTTGGAGGGGAGGGGAGAAGCATGAAATATCCTACAAAATTCATTTTGTTTAACAAAGCTATTTTACCATCGGTTTGTTATTGGACCTGTGATGATGCATAAAACTATGCAAAATAATCAAGAACCTAATTTGACATGACAACCTTGATTACTGTGGCTAGAACAGCAAATGGCTTTTTGAAGAGGATTACATTAAGCATAGATTCTTTGTTACCAGTCACTTTCAACAAATCTGTTAACCATTTTATCACCTTGCTTAGGTAGGAAGGTCAGGTATCTGACTGCTAGGAATATGAATTTTACGAGAAGGTGAATAATGAGATCTGTTTCCTCTCCAAATGAGAACAATGTCACTGTCTTAATGTGTTTCTGAAGCAGACCAAGGAAAGACATACAGCACAATGTAATACATTCTTTTATTCTTTACAGTTTAGGTAACTGGCAAAAATCCTTGAACCTGACTGATAAAGGATTATGTATTGTAAAGCAGTATTTTGAATATGTTTTTTCTAGGATTAAAGCTGTAGAGAAACTGGAATGCACCAAAGAAAATCAGAGTCCTTTTGAGTGAAGCATATTGTATTGCACATAGTAATGATTGCTGATAAAAGAAATGCCACTAGATACTATTATAATAGAGAGAAATTATTTGAATGTGCTACACATTCTGCCACCTAACAGTTTCAATGTTTGTACTGAGTTTGGCTGAGATGGAGTTAACTTTCTTGTTAGCAGACAATATTGTGCTGTATTTTAGATTTGTGACTGGAACAGGGCTGATAACACACCAGCGGTTTATGTATTTCTAAGTAGTCCTTGCACAGTGTCTGGGCTTTCTCTTTTTCACATTCTAACCCCACAGTGAGTAGGTTGAAGCCAAGCAAGAAATTGGAAAAGACACAGTCAGAACAGCTGACCTAGGCTGACCAAAGGGAAATTCAATACCATGTAATGGCATGCTCAGTGATAAAGCTGGTGCAGCAGAAGAAAAGTGTTGTTTGGGGGTTTCATGTTTTCCAGGGTGGCTGTTCTTCAAAGACTGCCTGAGCATCAGTCTGATTGTGGGAGGCGATTGATTACCTTTGCATCACTAATTTTTTATCTTCCTTTCATTTACTAAACTGTTTTTCTCCACCCATGAGTTTTCTTGTTTTGCTCTTCCTGTTGTCTCCCCGGTCCTGCTGAGTAGGGCAAAAGGGAGCAAGCAGCGCTGTGGATGCCTAGCTGCTGGCCATGGTCAACTCACCACAGTGTTATACCTATAACAGTTTTCTTTCACTCTCAGTTGAATGTTTTTATTGGAGAAATAACAAATGCTTGTGTTTTAAAAACACACAATGTACTTCTGTTGTAGGTCATGGCACGTGAATGTTGCCTCCTTTCTCAAGTCTGAGCCTGTATGGCTTCTCTCCAAACCTTACACACATATCTGCATGTATGTGTATATATATATCTCTATATATATATAGATATATACATTCATACAAACTATTCAATCGCACTGCTCAAAGCTACATCCCTGCATCCAAGTTTCATGAGAAACAAAAGAGATTCTTGGCCCACTACAGTAACGCTTAATCCCATGCGTACTTTGGCTGATGCAAATTTACCCACTAGAAATCTACTAAACTGGATAAAGAATTTCCTGGCCTCCTTTTTTCCTATCTTAAATTTGAAATTATTATTTTTTTTATTAATAGATTGACTCCAAAAGACTTCCCCATATCTAAGCAAACTCATATGTATTTTCACTGACACCAGGAAGTGTTCCAAGCATGAAGAACATTCATTTGATTTAGAGATTTTATTGACTATAACTAGTCTTGATATGTTTTTTTTGGCAGAACTTTCTTGGTGTAGTGGCTTTGTGGTTGAATTCTACAGACTTTGTGCAACAAAATCCCCATTTAATGGTTTAGTCTGGCAGTATTTCAAAACCAGACAAAACATGATGCACTTTTATTTTGTAGGATTCTTTTCCAGTTTTTGTCTTTCATTTGGAAAATTTTATTTTTAACAACAGCATGCTCTTTTACCTGTGAATGGTAGCAGCCTGCTAGGAATGAATGCTTTTTGCAATATTTGGTGACAAGAATGTGTTTACATGTTGCTCTAATAATTTTAAAATCTTGACTATTGCTGTAATGACTGAGATTGTAATCTAACTGGGGAAGCTGGAGGGTAGCAACAATTTTTGTGAAGAGCATGAAAAGTCAGAATTTAAGAATCAGTAAACACAATGGGATGATCTGTAGATTTTCTGTTACACTGAGAAATGCAAGCAGGCACCAAAGGTGAGATGCAGTTCACCTAGATGGCTTACAGCATGAACATCTTTGTCTCAGCTAGGAACCTCTGAGGGTCAATGGAGAGAAGTTGGAACTTCTAGAACATGATTTATGTAATTCATTTCAAATCAGGGTAAGAGGAATGACAACCTAGAATTCTCTTTCTCTGCTGATTATCAGGAAAGCCCAAAAAAATAGCTTATATGTAGTCATGTTGATTTGGAGAAGGTAATCCTCTCACTATGTTCATTTTCAAAGACTGCAGGATCCCTGTATATTGACTTTGTTTCTATCATATTTTTAGGCATTTTGACACCTTTAAAAATATCTGGCCTGCAGGTTCCAAGGAACTGGCTTAAATAACTTCACAGGCGTTATTGAGCACCATGATTCCTGTCCTCACAAACATTAAAGGACTTGGGGCTTACTGATCATGTAAGTTCCTTGATTCAGAGCACTGGAGCTCATTGACCTCAGTAAGATAAATATAGTTATATTTATGTAAGGTTATATATTTAAATGTAGTTTTTTATATATATATAGTTATAAAGAAGAAAATGTAACCTAACCATTTAACAATAGTATTCTGGATGTTCAAGGTTGACCTGGTGGAAAATGTTTGAAAAGCAGCTGCATAGTTCATGGTTTTCTCAGTTCCCCAGCTTTAAGTCCTGAGTACAATTCACTACCATTTCTGTTATAAACAGAGGTGTTTGCTTTGGATTTAGGTTTTAGTAACTCATTGCATAATTACACTGTGTGCACTTCAAAACTATTTTGTGACCTTGAAAGAAGGGAATTTCTTACAATGCTGGTGCTGTATTTTTAAATCTAAAAGAGTTGACAAAGTCTGATGTTCTTTTTTGGAGACAGCCTGCTTTCCAAAGGTTTCAGGATACTTTACTTCAAGTAAAGTAGTAAAAAATATATTTTTACTATGACAGAACATGAAATTTTTGTTGGATTTTACATCCTATTACTTATATATGGAGGCTTATAAGAAAGAGGAAGAATCTGATGCCCTGCCTTGTAACTTACACATTATAGCTTCAATAAGTATGCAGTTCAGACACAGTAGTCAGTATAGTTCATAGGAATTCTCCAAATGTCAGTGACAGTAATGTGAACAAGTAAAGTATGGAGGAAAACACAAAAATAGGTACTGTTTTTATACTTCTCAGGCAAAACATCTCTGGCGTCTTGCAATTCTTAAATAGCAAGGCATGCGAAAAGACCCTGTGCCATATTCAAAGATGTGTTGTGCTAACGCAGCACAACGTGGCACCTTGCAAAATACTTGCTCAGCCATGAGCTATGATGCAAGGGAGTGCCTGCGCAGCTTCGGTTCAGTTTCAAATATCTCTGCACGCCATTGCTTTAGACTTTGCAGGCTTACCCAATCAATGTATCATTAAGAAAGCATGTTCATTACCTTCTTCATTATTAGACTTCTATGAAATATGATTTGCCCTACCCCTTGCAATACCAGGGACAGAAATGTAGCTTCTGGGTAAAGTCAGTACAGCTGGATAAATGACCTAACTCTTCTGCACTTAGTTCTTATACCTTTCTCTTCCTTAGATATGTGAATTACCCTCAGCTGGTCATTAAATAACTATGACTAATATCTTCCATACGTGGTTTGCTCCTACCCTTCATCTTATATACAAAATACGGTTTTGTTTTTTTTTTTGTTAGAGTTCTATTATTGCACCCATATAAACATGTATTCTGTTAGGGCAAGCAAAGCACTTAGTCTTGGAAGTAGGAGTAGAAAATGGTAAAAATTGTTAAGACCTTTAATTTATTTTCATATTCTTATACTATTTCATACAAAAAGCATTTCTATAGTGACTAATAGACTTTAAAGTTGCACTATTCCAAAGTACTGGCTGTCAGTCATGGTCTTTATCCTGGCAGATATCTTTTTGATACAGATAGTCTGAGCAATGAGCATGATGAAAACAAACGTATAAACCTTTCGCCTGTGTCCACACTCTCTGATAAACCAGCTTCACAAAAACAGTGCGTTTGTTATTTTTATGTCAGCCTGGGCAGCTAAGGACACCAGCGCAGCTTGCTCTATAGGACAGATTTCCCCAGAGACTGATGTCTTCAGCCTTGCTGTAGTTTCAAAGTGTAAGGCTCTGAGTAACATTTGGCCCTCAAATTAAGGCAGAATTCTGATTCTTTCTTTATTCCATTTTTAATAAGCCAAGAGGGAAACCAGCTATAGGCAAGCATCCATTCCCATAATTGTCCTGCATGGGAATACCAAACAAGATTGGAGAGTTATGATTCTGAGAGGCATCAAAATGACATAACCATGCAGTCATGCTGGATCCAACAGTTGCAAGCAGAGTGTCAAAAATCATCATTCCTATTTTGCTGGAAAACTTTTAAAACTAAAACTAAGCCCCAAAACAACTACTACCCAGAGTTCAATTTTTTTTGAATGTTAACTGGATGTTAAAAAAACCCCAAAACAACAAATCCAAAACCAACATGGGTAGGAAAATCACCCATAAAAAGTATACTAGTTCTGAATTAATCAAAATATTCTGTGTAGAAAACATGAAAGCAGAAGAGGTTTGGCGTTTGGCTCCATAAGGAAACATGGAAGTCACGTGAACTAAAGTTCAAGCCCTCATTGTTGAGATCTCCAAGCTTCCTGCTGAGTTGCTGAGTTTTCTTAGGCTTCCAGACTCTGGTTTCACAATACTATGAGGTTCACAAATCAGGCTGTCTAGATCCACAGTCCAGTGCCTTCGGGGCAAATTATATAACAGGCATGTTACTGAAATGCATTAGGTTTTAGCCTTTAAAGTAGTACAACAGGTGAGATAGCAGAAGAAATAGCTTTCCAAAGGAATGCTGATTGCATTTAATCAGAAGTTCATAAAAATGAACTATTGTGTCTCCTGTGATGCAACAAAGCCTTAATCAAGTAAGTGGTCTGAAAAAAAATGTTTTGTTGGAAAATTCTTAGCAGTGTCATGAAAGCCCAAAACTGTCAGTCATACAGCAATATTTTCCAGAATTATTTTCCAAGTGAAGTGGGTTTTTTTGTGGTTATTTGGATGAGGAGGAATAGTGGTTTTTTTTCAAATGCCCGCATACACAAGTTAGCCCTGTTAATTTGCTGACTTTAGAAAAATTCAGTCACCAAATGGAACAACATTTCTGGAAAATGTTTAGGTATAAACGCTATAAATCAATGTTAAATCCCAGTGAACTCCAAGCACAATAGCAACAGAATTAAACCCCCTGTTGGAGCTTCTAGTATATCAATTCTAGCAATATTTCTTCGCTGCTAAGAAAATATTTCCATCTGTATTAAGATAGTATATAGTATTTTGTTTCTTCCTTGGGCTGGTTTCCAGTAATCATTCATGATGAGCACATAATATTTTTTAGTTTCTGTGGTTAGTTTTCAAATGACCAACATATCATAACTCTCAGCAAAGTTTTCCATAGCTTTGCCATCATCACTGGTCAATATCAAAGTCAAGTAAATATAGAATAAATAAGTCTGTGGTGGCTGGTGATTGCTACTGAGCTAGAAAGAGCAGTTAAAGGCCTCTTTCATGGTGGCCCATGATATGAACTGGACAAAAACCATTATTTGTGATTAGAAAGCAAACCTATGCCAGAAGATGACTCCATTTATAGGCGATATAGCCATTTTCTGCTATCAGTTTAAAAATTCACATGTCTTCAACAATACATATATAATGTTCAGGTTAACCTTTAAGGCTTTTTTAATGCCCCTTGATTGAACTATAGATTTAAGAATTTGCTATTCACCTTAAATCCTTTATGAAGACATTTTCAGTAGTCTTTATAAGGGAGTAGTAAGAGAATCGCTGAATTATATTTGAATTTCATAACTGTATTTGAATTTAAACATTGAATTTCAAAGATTTATTTGAAAATGAACTGTAGCTTCAATAATTTTAGAAGTTCTCATTGATCTAAGATCTGAGCAAGCTGAGATACCTTTACAGTACCTTGGCTAGGCATTCATTCTCAGTTACAAGCTCCACTGCAGAGAATTTAAGGAATCCAGCAAGGAACTTTCTGACAGTCGATAAGTGCTTTCCAAAGCAAGAGCTAAATTAGTAGCTAGATATAGAATTGGTGTTATGTAGAACCCATTTGACAAAACCAAGCTTCTTAACTTCATAAATATATTGACAACAGAACCAATAAACATCTTTCATGTGTCCTTAAAACTCTAACAAATCTTTGTTAAAAGCAGGTTCACAAATCTTTCAGATGAATATATGTTGGTATGCACATTTTTATTATTAGCACTATTTGTTGACTCTGTAGGAGTCTTTGCAACTGTGTAAAAGGACTTAGTAAATTTAATTTTGGGATATTGGATAAATTTTAAACTAGTTCAGTTGAATCCCGAAGGCATTGACCACATGAGCTGGATATACAGTCAAACTGCCACATTTTTTAACACCTTCCCCATGGGTCTAAACAGCCTGTCTGCCATCTCTTACATTTAGTGAAATTTTTCTCAAGGGTGATGTTCTCTGTTGAATTACCACTTTTCTTTCCTTACCTCCTACATGGTCTCAGATGTCTGTCTGGTTGTTTGGAGATGATAGTCAGACAGACTTTAAATGTCAACGGCTCTGATTTTTCTTCTGGTGCTTGGAAAGTGGAAGTAAAACTCAATTTCTCTGGAAGGCTGTGACATGGAAAGGTCCAAGAATTAAACAAATCTCTCACTAGATCTATGCTGAAGATGCTGCTGCTCTCAAATTCTAAGAAAATAACCTTGATCAAAGTATCTCTTCTGCTTTCCCATTCACTGTTACTATGTACCTACAATGCAAAGTAAAAGAACCTTGCCTCTCCACATCACCTTACCGGCCTAATTGCATGCTGCAGCAAACTCAGGGGTTGTTGCAGGGACAAACACAGCACAACTGCTGTAGAAACCGCATGTTTTCTATCATACAGGGTTAAAAATAAGACCAGTGAGGGCTTGAAGGGTTGTAAAGCTTTAGTCTGCTGAATTATTTTATGCTTGTGAAAGTTAAGCAGATGAGAAACACATTAAACAAGATGACAGAATTTAGATTATGCCTCCTCCCCTCCACATTCCCTTTCCTGGTCTTTAGCTCAGTGGATGAATTCTGCCCCACATCTTTTTTTTTTTTTTTCCAATTTGTTAAGATGCTGAAATCTGCTTTGTGTGATTTATGAAGGAACTTGAAGCGATTAGTTTCACAGTGCATGAAAATTCCTCAGGTTCAGAGGGATGTCCAATCTGTTACACCGTGAGCTGTTGACTGGATGAGAACATGAGCAGCTCGGAGCCATAAGGAGAGTGTGTTGAGTTATTAAACACTTGTGGTAAAGCTGCTTATTGTTAATTCCTCAATGTCCTGCTGAAGCGATTGGATAAGATCAGATCGGATTAGATCAAAGAGTCTGGGAACCAGCCTTTCAAGCAGATTCATTTAATCAATAAAGAGGGCCTCCAAAGAGAGAGAGAAGCAGTACCAGGATCACAAGAGATTAGAGTAGGGAAAATAAGGAACAACGGATTATTTTCCTCTTATTTTTAAAATGTAATTCTGTAAGCCAAAGCATGGTTTTGTGTGTGTATATATATGCGTGTGTGTGTGTGCAAATTCTTGTAGTCAAACCAGCCAAAAGGGATATAAATGCTCCCTTAAAACTTCATTACCAATCAGACAGTTTAGAACCAAGTATTTTGTAATACAGTAATACTTTATAAGTCAAAAGACTGTAAAAGTATTATTAAAGCAATCAGTACCATGAAATACCTACTGTGAAAAAAGAACTCCTATTAAGAGTGTTTCAGCAGAAGCAGTTTTTGCTTTAATGATTCTCTAAGAATTCGTCATTCTGGGCACATTAATCTACACAATTTCTGATCTTTCATCTAAAATAAAAAATAAGCGCAAACCCCAAAACCAAAAACAACAAAAAATAAAACCACCCACCAACACCACATCAAGATCTGAATGTATTAAATAACACAGGCAGATGTTACAGAATTGTAACATTGTTACAGAATTGTTGCATTGTTATAATACATGTAATTACAGTACTACAGCTGCTGTTAATGCTTGTGCAGCGAACAGACTTGTGCATAAGTACTTACAGAACCTTGCTAAATCTGTACTAAAAGCTGGAAGTTGTCTGTAAATTATGAGAAAGTTAACCCACAGAAGAAACAAAAAGGAAAATACAAAGAACAAAGGGTGAGTTGTTGGTTCTTATGAAGCCATCGTGTAACTCCTTTCCATTTCTAAAGGAGAAAAATTTGGCCTAAAATAATTTGGAGAAAGGGAAACACTTTCTTCAGTTATTATTAGTCCTAATAAAAAAAATTACATCTGCTTCCTACAGATTATAATTTATATTCAGAATTAGGTAAGAATACATGTCTATAAATCCCTTCTATAAAATATGAGTTTCCATCTAGATAAGCTGATGGCTTCAGGCCCTGCACACCTTTACCAATTGTTAATTACTATGGCATGGTTTAACATTATTTTCCAAATCAGCATGCATGCATAAAATGACTGCAATCTAATTTGACATATTATTAGTGATGATTATTGTCATAGATAAATTAGATTGAACAGAAAATAACCTTCATCCTTAGCATGTTTTAGCTCTCAGAATTAATGTGATTTGGTGAACACATATAAATAAAAGTCTGATGAGTCCCTGCTGACTGCAGGGCCTGCTGGTGCTGAAGTGTATCAATTTCATGCAGATGATGAATTCCTTAAGCATTCAATGATAATCATGCTTGATTTGACAAGACTTTCTCATGCTATTTTAGGGCCTTAATTTTCTGTGAAGTTCTGTCAAGTGTTCATCAAGCACCCACTTATCTCCTTATCTTAACCTGGCAGCCAATCCAAAGGTTGCTTACCAGTGCTGCTACTGGCCCCAGCTCATTAATATTCTTGCCACATGACTGTCCAGGGAGAGAAGCCAATCAATGGCTGATTAGCATTCAGGTCACATGATGCCCAAGGAGAGTAAATGAGTTACACAGTAAGACATCAAACAAATTTTCATCTTGAAAGAGTGATTGCTTTTCCTGCTGCTGTGATGTTTGTCAAATTCGCTCTAGCCTTGTCCAATTAAGCTCCATGAGTTGAATGACTAATGAAGAGATGGAGGCACTGTGCCAGCGTGACTGCTATGAGAAGAACCACTGAATAAGAACTGCTAAAAAATTTTTAAAAAGTTTAAAAAACCAAAACCCATGATGTTTGAAAGATTACATCTGGATAACTAGTGTAATTGCATTAAATTTTCAAATGCTGTTTAGAAGTCTACAGCAAAAAAATATAAATTGCAACTTCCTGTATAGGACGTTTGCTTTCTGTATAACTTATCATTGGAAAATGAGTTTGCATTTTCTCATAATATAATTATTTTTTATATTTTAAACAAATATATAAATTAACTTGGATTATTGCCAGCAAATGTGCTAATGAACTGTCACAGGCTGCTAGAGACACAATGGTGGCAGAAGATCTGATCTTAAAGCATCAGCCAGCAGGGATAAAACAACTTTTTACTTTATGAAAGTGGAAAAAAGGGGAAAAGGAAGATATTTAACAGATGAAATGGGGGAAGGAAGAAAGTTTATGGAGTGGTCTTTAGAAGGAAGTAGATTTACAGGACAGTAATTTAAATATTGGGTGAGATTCTTAAATAACATAATCTGGCACTACTCCATTTGCATTATTTGCAGAGCTGATCCAGTATGGATTGGTTATTTTGTTTCAGTTTAGTTTATGTCACTACTATTTATTTGTTCCTAAATTAAAATTGCTCAAGGAAACACAAATGAATGCTTGAATAAAATTATAATCTTGTTTAGCAGAAAGCTGTTGAAATGGATAACCAAACTACATTCTGGGGCATCCTTGCAAGTCTACTTAGTCAGAAAGTCAATTGCATTTTAGTGCTGATACTGTACTAAATTCTAGTGACATGTTTAGAGTAGAGACCCTATGACTAATAAAGCTTTCATCCAGTCTCTGAAAGGAGTTGCAGTCACCTAATGGATTACTGAAGATATGAAAGAGCGTCAGATCTTACTTATTGGGTTCTTGCATGAAATTAGTTAAATTCCCAGGGCATTTTGAAGCAATGTTTTCAAGTTGGCTTAATAAGAGTGTTAGAGCATGCCAATTAACTGGCAGCCTGAAATAAATAGTAGTTGGAGGCATAAGACTGTTTATATCTGCAAATTTAATGACATTTTAAATGGGACTTCTTGGTGTGATGGCTCAAGGTGCTATAAAAAGGCAAGATGTGAAACATATTGTATTCAAAAGACTGTAAGGCAATTCTCAGCGCTGCTAGTCAAGGATGGAGACTGCAAATAGAGAAGCAATGAATTTCTGAGAGTAAGAAGGAAGACAAGAATGTAAGGGGCTAACAGTTCAGTGAAAGAAGAAGGGCAACAAGTGGATATTATTGAAGCAACCCGTGGTGAGTGATTTAGCCAAGTGCTTGCCTTTAAAGCATCCACACAGAGGCACAGGATGGAAAAGACTGTGTAAAGGGGGCAGGTTAAAAAAGGGAAGAATACATTTAAACAGTGATATGGTGTACTGCTTGCGTAAAGCATTGTTTTTGGTAAAGTGACACAGTAAACTCCAGAGCTCAGCTTTGCCTTGACTTGAAATATTAGCTGTTAGATTACTGTTTTTCTTGCTCCTGCTGCAGCCGTGCCACAGAGAATTCACAGGCTTTAAACCATTAGCTGCTCAAATGTTAACAAAATAAAAAATGGTGAATATTATTATAAGCGACACCACTTGCTAAAACCTTTAAATCAACAGTGAAGAAGGTGTCTAACTTTCTGTCAGTCACATTAGGTGGTTATGAATAAAAGAGTATTCTACTTTCTGCATAACTTTGCATAATTAATAGTTTTTCATGCAAGCTATTGTTTGCCTTAATTGTTATTTCAACAGCTGTTTTCATTAAATTGTAAAGCTCTTTGTGTCTAATCCTTTGAGCTGCACTATTGATAACAAGAAGGCACTGGAGCTAGCTTCAGAGGCAGAGAGTCCTTGCCAAGCTGGAAAGCAGTCATGAAGTTACTTGAGGAATAAGGCCCTACAGTGGGACTGGTTGTGTAGCTAATCCATTAGTCTTTTCAAAAGGACCTTGCTCTGCACCCTTATGGCTAAATTGACCCAACAACCTATCAGTGCCTTTATTTGCTGAGTGGCTGTCCATGGAAGGTCTCCTTGCTGGATCCAAGCTGTAATCAAAGCCTCCATCAGTACCAGGGCCCTGATGACACAAATGGCCCAACTTTCAACAAGGCTGGCTGGCTTCCAGCCACACCATTTTGAAGATACAAAGAGGCTGTGTTGTGCTGTGGAATTCATTTTCTTGTTTACTTCCTACAGAAACAAGAGCATAATCAACACTCAGTGCATCGGATCAGACCGCTGAGTTGTTGACAGAAGCTTGGAGAGGCTTGCCAGCTTTCCACATGAAACACTGGCTTTCTTCTAATACACCCCCCACCGTCTGTGGCTCTGCCAATTGTAGCACATCAGAGCGGCCATTGAGATAATGACCGTGAAGTCTCATGATACACTTTGATGAAGTGTAACATTTTTTAAAGGATTTTTGTCTGTGCCAAAATGATAGACACAGCTGACTAAAAATCACCCCATCAAAATCAAGGCTGATGAACAGCAGGCAAAGACATGTGCTTCCACAGAGGAAAGGAAGGAGAATTTGCAGCCAAAGACTCTCAATGACCATGTGCACTGCAGATTCCTTTATTTTGCTTTTAAATGATCCTTTGTTTCAAATGAATGTATGTAACTTTGCCAAGACAGCAATTTCCCAAAATATTTTTTTATTTTGCATCAAAAAATGATTCAGCATTTAGCTTTTATAATGCTAAATAATTACCTTAACTGTACAAGCTAATTTTATTTCTTAAGATTAATTTCTGCAACCTTGCAAGGTTATGTTTTGGAATAGCTAGGACTTAAATACCTCCTCAGCCACTTTTAAATTATCTAGTGGCAACTGGTTGAACCAACTTAGCTTATGGCAAAACAATTGGAGATGTGTTTTCTGCAGAAACCACAGGGAAAAGAAAAAGACAGTCACTTAATTTTTTATCCTGCTTCCATCAGAGGTGCAATATTTTTCCTAACAGGAAATTCATTAGTAGCAATGGATTCATTGATACACAGCACTGCTAAGGAGCCAGTGTTTGGAGGTTAGAGAAAGCCTGCAGAATTTCTTGAACCATTCATTTACTATGGATATAGACCACCCCACTGTGCTGATGGAAGTGTGGTTAGGAGATCTGTGAGCTGTCTGAGTTGGAATTTTCCCAGTGTATCACAGTTACATAAGCACCTGTGCAAAATATCTTTAAACTGGATTAATGGCATAGGAGTGCAGGGGAGAAGGAAGGAGAGAAATGGAGCGGGAAAGGGAAAGCTGTTTTCAGTAGCTTTCAACATTTCCTGCTTGCAGCAAGTTGGTCTGGGGAACTGATTTGAGACTGCCTTTTTCTGTAAACAGTACAAGCGCCCTTGTATTTCTCTTTATTGCAAGCCTGGAACAATTCTCTTTAAAGCCTCTTTCTCTTTTTTGCTATATTTCTATTAAAATATCTTTTTGCCAAGCTTGAATTTAAAGAATGTGCTGCAGATCTACGGTTACAAGGAAGAGTGCAGTAGTTTTCCAAAAAAGAGCAGAAATACTGGCAAGAGAACGAACTACATTTTGAACCCAGGCACACAGCATGTTGCAAACAACAGTATTATAAGTAATATAAGTGTGCAGAATGCTATTTTTGTTTAAGGTTTTTTTGTTTCATTTTACACTCCATGTTTGGCTTTGAAGAAAGTAAAATTTAAAAAAAAAAGGGGGAACTGTTTTGAAGTGGGAATGTATGGATGTTTTAATAGTTTACTTTCCTGGAAATGCTTCATTAAAGAAAGAGTACTGAGAATCCTGGAAATGCTTCATTGGAGAGAGAGTACTGAGAATCCTCAGTACAAGATACTTCTATTATGACATAGTCCCTGTAGTATAATAAAAGACATACTGGTACTTTGCTTTGTCTGGAGACTGCCTCTTTGCTCTACTGTCTTAATATAAAATATTTCAGTCTGACAGTATGGGGATGCTTTTCATATCTGAAAAAAACCCCAAAAAACCAACACATCAAAAATGACTGAATTTCATGTGGTTTGTGCACAGCAAAACCACATATTTTTACCCTTCCTCAGAAGAAATATTGAGCAGCTCAGATCTACTAAGTCGTGGCACAGACTTGTAGGTTTGAGCGTGTCCTTCAATGACTTTTGATAAACCAGGCTTTCATGCCTCCATCTCCATTTATAAGCAGGGCCTTGCGTAAGGGATGTGCTATGCCCTTCCATGCACACACAGAATCATAGAACCACAGAATATTTTGGGTTGGAAGGGACCTTTAAAGGTCATCTAGACTGGATGAGGTCCAGCAAAACCCCGTCCAACCTGACCTTGAATGTTTCCAGGGATGGCACATCTACCACCTCTCTGGGCAACCTGTGCCAGTGTTTTAGCTTCCTCATCATAAAAAATTACTTCCTGATATCTAGTCTTACCCTCCCCTCTTTTAGTTTAAAATCATCACCCCTTGTTGTATGGCAGCAGGCCCTGCTAAAAAGTCTGTCCCCATCTTTCTTATAAGCTCCTTTCAAGTACTAAAAGGTAGCAATAAGATATTCCTGGAGTCTTCTCTTCTTCAGGCTGAGCAACCCCAGCTCTCTCAGTGCTTTCTTCACAGGAGAGTGCTCCACCTCTCTGATCATTTTTGTGTCCTTCTCTGCGCCCTCTCCAACAGGTCCATGTCTTTCCTGTACTGAGGACTCCAGAGCTGGATGCAGTACTCCAGGTGGGTCTCATCAGAGAGGAGTAAAGGGGCAGAATCACCTCCTCAGCCTCCTGACCATGTTTCTTTTGGTGCAGCCCATGATGCGGTCAGCTTTCTGGGCTGCAAGAGCACACTGCTGGCTCATGTCCAGCTTTTCATCCACGAGTATCTTTTCCTCAGGGCTGCTGTCAGTTCCTTCATCCTCCAACCTTTATTGATACTGGGGGTTGCCCTGACCCAGGTGCAGGACCTTGTGCTTGGTCTTAAGGGGTTCACATGGGCCCACTTCTTGAGATTATCCGAGTGCCTCTCGATAGCTTCCTGTCCCTCAGGCGATTCAGCCACACTGCTCAGCTTAGTGTTGTCAGCAAACTTGGCGATGATGAATTCAATCCTACTGTCTATGCTGTTGAAGATATAAAACAGTACTGGTCCTGATATGATCCCATAGCGATACCACTTGTAACTGATCTCTATCTGGACACTGAGCTGTGATCACTACCAATTCCTCATTCAACCAAACAGTGCATCCATCAAATCAGTATCTCTTCATTTTAGAGAGAAGGACATTGTAAGGGACAGTGCCAAGGGCCTTACATCACTGAACGCACACTGGGAAGCTGGTGCCTGAAACGCTTTCCAGTCATTGGATATTTTAGGGTGAATAACTGGTTAAGAAGTCTACCCTAAGTCATGTTTGTTGCTAACCTGGAGAATGTCCTTTTCACCTAATACAGACATCCTACAGCAAACATGAGCTGAAAAAGAGCAAAGTAGAAAGGTACCTGCTGCCTCATGCATTCCCAGAGGCAGAAGTTGTGTGCAAGAGTTCAACAGCACATATCACAGAATCACAGAATAGTAGAATGGTTTGGATTTGAAGGGTACTTAAAGATCATCTAATTTCACCCCCTGCCATGGGCACTTATCCCAGGTACCTTGCCATCTTGCCAAGTACATATCCCAAGTATCTTGCCATCTGCTAATGGCAACAAGTCTACTCGCATTAGTATCACACTTGAAACACAGTTGAAGTGATGGCCAAATTTTAAATAATGTGGTTTAGTAATGTTAAAGCAGAAGGAACTTCCCTCTTACAGAAAAAGCTAGAGGAGGCAAAGAACTGAATCTGTCATTAGAGAAACTGCAGGCATTACACTCTGTGTGTGTGTGAACATGAGTGAACCGGGAACTATTCTTGCAGGTTGAGAGTGTTATTTCCTATCTCCTTCCTTTTTTTGAAAGAATGTCCTGAGAGTATTAATTTTGGAAAGCAGTTCAAACAATGAGGTTATTCAAGCTGGCCTTATTTTTACTGGCTGGTGGGTGCCAGTGCACATGGAATACATAAACTTCCAGCAGCCTAGATGGGAATCAGAATAATTAGAACACTTACAAGGTTTGTACTGTAGAGGCAAAGGTTGTCATCCTTCCACCTCCATTTTCATTTACATGTTGCAAAACTGGGTAGGAAAGGGAGGGCTGTGTTAGGCAGTTTTGCATCTCTGAGCGGACATCTGTCACTGATAAGCAATTTTGATGAAACTTTGCCACAGGGAATATTCAACAGTAATATATTCCTAGCTGTACCAGTGAATTTATTCATTATGGATGCCAGCATGAGAAAGCTGAATGAAGTCAAGGGAAATGAAGAAAAGGTTGTGGGGAGAAGATAATGAAAGGAAGAGGCGGGGGGTGTGGGGGAGACAGTTAGCAATGTAGGCACATATGTTTCAAAGCTTCTCAGATTTCCTGAAACTAAGCCTAACTGAAATGAGTAATAGCTAGAATTCAAATGAAATATCATGACAATCCAGGCATTTTGGAAACCACTTCCCCACAGAGGTTTTAAGGACTACTTGATGTTGTAGATTATGGCTGGAGGAACTAACATCTGTTGTATTCACCCAAAGCCATGTATATGATTCCATTTTCCCCCCTGTCTTTAAGAAATGAAGATTTTCCTTTTTGTTTTGTTTTGTTTTGACTTGTTGAATCAAGATATGTCAAGTAAAAAAAAAAAATAAATACACTTGTTTATTTCTGTTTTTTCTTTATAAAAATAAACTCCCACATTAGAAGAAATAGAAATTCTTGGGAGGATAATAATGAACCAAGAAATGGTAAGTGCTTGTAATTCCTGCAAAAAAGACTTGCATTTCAACATATAGTATAAAGTTAGTTGGGAAGCCTATCATGTTATGCACGTATGAGTATACACCCAAATCACCAAGCTTTTAACATGAAATGAAACAGAAATATTCAAGTAAAAAGTGTTAGGTTTTTTACATGTACATGTTTATATATTTATGAACATTTACATGTTCATATGTTTTTATTCAATTTTTATATATGGCAGAAATGGGTAATTTGGAAACAATTCAAAGTCAACATCAATTCAAGCAATAAATTCATATTCATTGCATGAAAATAAAAAATATGTTAAAAAAATCACAAAAAACCCATGCTACAATGTTCAAATGGGCAATAAAATGTATTTTCAATGTTTGCTATCCCACTTTCCATGAAACTATTAGCCAAATAAAACACTGGGCTGTTAAAAATCAGCACTTTAGAAAACAGTGTGATTTTCATGCCAAGTTAATTGCATTTACCTTGTGTGGGCTCAAAACCTATGATGTAAAATACAGCCAACATACAGTAATGAAAAAAACTTTTCTTTTTCTGCCTTAGAGGCAGAACATGGTAGATAAAAGATATCGTAATCTGACCTTGCTTTGAAATCTCTCACCTGTTATAAGGTGTACTGAACATTTTAAAACTCAACAATTAATGACATTATGTCATTAATATAAAAATACTTGAGGGCTACAAGATCAACTTCTTTTAATCACAGATTGAAAAGTAGAAGAGGGTTGTGACTGCTCCACGCTTGTCCCTTTTATATAGACTGTACATGCACATGCATTTAAACAATGCTGCCAATTAGTAGAACCCTTTACTCAAATTCTGTTATTTCAGGTATACAGTCAGACACTTTTTATGTATGTGCAAGTTATGGAGCTGTAGAAAGACACTTTCTGATTAGACAGAAATGAATGCGTGTGTATATATATATGACAGCAGTAGCTGTTGGCTTTACAAGTAATATAATTCATCTCATTCCAGTACTTTTGATCTTATTGAAGGGTTTTGATTCTTTAGAAGAATGAGGTCCTTTGCTTTGCTTTTTTTCAGACATTATACTAATATTTCAAGGTACCTGAGGAGGAAATATTTAGTCATATTTTAAACGAACTGTATTTGCATACCAAAAATGCATGTCAAAGAATGACACTAAAGCCCCAACTTGGCCAATCCTTTATGCATCATTTAAAAGTAAAAGTTTTGCTGGGGTATAGGTTCATACACCCTTCTCCAGGCTATTAGGACCTACAACTTGTCTAAACAACTACCATGGTACTCGCTAGAGACTGTCAGCGCCATGGGTGTCAAGTACCTGGGGTCAGTGACAGTGGGAGTGAATTTACACAATGAGCTGTTAAGCTTAATGGTGCAATTTTTAACTTGTTCATTTATTCTTACATCATTATTGGTTATTTTCATATTTTTATGTAGTTAAATTGGAATTATTAACTAAAGGCAAATGCACTTTGGCTAAGAGCAAACCAAAACCTCCCTGATTAGGTGAAGCTTCACTGGCGGGAAATGGTGCTAGCAGCAGCAGCAACCACCAAGACAGCTCTTACTACAAATCATCCAATTGCATACATAAGAACAGTGGCTCTCGCAGGAATGCTACAAACAGGTTGCTGTGATCCAATGAGAGATTACAATTCACAGACACCATAAATCCCCTCAAGATACAGTGAGAAAGATTATTTGCTGTTGTACTCATTGCAATGAAAGATTTTTAGCTGCTAGGAAAGCAATAGGTTTTTCTCTCTTGTTCTGTTTGGTGTTTTTTGTTGGTTTTCTTTGGGGGGGGAGGGGTTGTTGTTTTGTTAAGAATTATTTATCTCTTCAGGACTGTATGCCTCTGGCAAATTCTGAATTTTAAAACTCAGAGGTATTAAATGAAATCCTGAGCCCAGTGAAGTCATCTGAGTTTTGCCACTGAAATCTGCAAAGGCAGGATTTTGCCTGCTGTTTGGAAAACTGCTTGCAGCGATCAGATAGAAATGAGTGCTGACATCTAGCACAGAAAACATTAACCACTCAGCTGTCAGTAGCACTCAACTATTTCTTTTTCTCCTTGTGCAGACACTAGGGTTATGTGACCAAAACCAGGTAAGTGCTTAGAAAAATCAGTGCTCAAGCTAGCAGAAATCATAGTGCTAAGTCCTTTTTCCAAGTAAGTTCCTGTAAGGTAGGGACAACTGCTGCCTTATATTTTTTCCTTCAGTCATATTTCTTAAGATCTACAGTTGCAGAATCAATTCAACAGAGAGTGAGGCTTAAAGGTCTAAGCAGAGATTTCAGATATCTACTGGTATGTTGACAAGCGTGAACATTCTTGTGCAAAGTTATGTAGACACAGTCTACAT
The DNA here is from genome assembly GCA_009867235.2 of Psittacus erithacus. NCBI lineage: Eukaryota > Metazoa > Chordata > Aves > Psittaciformes > Psittacidae > Psittacus > Psittacus erithacus. The sequence goes on along the minus strand of WYDI02027682.1, from coordinate 33,017 downwards.
AAATGGCTTTGGGGCAGATAGAATAGCCTTGATGGGATAGCTTATGAGAAATTTATTTTATGAGATTCCTTTATGGCCATAAACGGAAAACCACCAAAGCCAAATCACTTCGTTTTCCCTTATAGCACCACAGCTTGAAGGTATCGGGAGTTGTTCATCAGAGTTTCAGACTCAGGAAGGTGTGAAAACTGATGCTTGTTTATGATGTGTTTTACCTTCTTGTCTTGTTTTGAACTATGCCTACTCTTGCTTACAAAACATCTAGACTGTTTCTACTGTAATTTGGCCTCAAGGGTCTCATAGAGGTTTTTTAGGGTATGTTCTGCATGTTAGAAGTGTTTTGTGAGAGAATTATTGAGAAGGTTTAGTGAGATGTCTTTTAGATGGTTGCCTGGATCTAGGAATCCTTATCCTTATCCTTAAACCCTCAAATATTGTTCTTTATATCACTTGTCCTTAAGAAATCCTGTACATGCTTTGGTGCTGTGGGAGCTAAAGATGCACAGAAACCCCGCTACAATGAAAATAGATCTATTTTTTAAGAGGCAGGTCTCATTTTTAATGAGTACTATGGTGGGTTACATGAAGTGATTATTTAGAGGATTCTGTGAGACCTGAAATAAAATGATGGAAACTAGATTCTTCTTCAGGAAATTATTTTTAATGTCAGTGATATCATGTGAAATTGGGAGTTTCACTAGAAAACTGGGTACAGTTTCAGTGACAGAACAATAATATTCTAAACCTTAAATCAATATTAAACTTGATTTAGATGTGTTCTGAAAACACGTTTTTCTTCTCAGCTCTGGGAGCTTGGTCCTATTGTGATTTGTTCCTTTTTTTTTTTTTTTTTTCCCAATTAATTTTTTTAATTAAAAACCTTACAGAATTCAGAAAAAGATATATTAGTCCATGTATTCAAATAAGTCCCTGTGTGAGTGTAGGAAACAGGTAAATAACTTTGGCCACAGACAAAGAAACTTTTGAAGGAATCACATTGTGGAAGTTTTGAATCTTCAGATCATAGTTAATTTGATAATTAATTCAGATTTAATGCTTCAATATGGACTGCTCTGTTTGTATAAACTCTGCAAGAGACATCTATGTCTGTGAACCAACATTTTCAGTCTCCTCTCAGGTTAGTGAAGTTAATGGCAGTACTGTGACCTGTTTCTAAAGGAATTGGTGAATAGTTTTACTTTATGTATTATGATTGGTCTGAGGTTAGATGTTGTGTTCTGAGAAAAATTCACTGTTTATTTACCATAGAGTTAATGTTCTGTTATTTCATAACCAGTTATTAAACCCTATGCATCTTTCTAATTTTTTGCCTTGTTCTGATCACATTTGAATTAGTACAGTGCGGTGTTTGTCTTGCTATCTACTACTCAAAAGAAACTGTTTGCTTTCCTTTGTGATTTGCAAGCTCTTCTAAGAATCATTTTGATTTCTGCCAATCACCCATATTTATTTGTTAACATAGCTCCTTTCATAGAATGAATATTGATTTAGAAATTCCCAATTAGAAAATGTATGTCCCACTTTATTTTATCTTGTATATGAATGTGGAGTGACAAATGTGCTGAAATCATAAAGTCAAGTCATATAATTTATTCATCTATAATGACACAACTCATCTAGATCAGGACAGAGGTAGAGAATATTTCTGTTGACTTAGACCACCAATCATTGTTAAATGGAAGTATCCCATGAATTGTCTTCTGTCAAACATCACATTTAGCAATGTGGCTCAGTATCTTGTCTCTCCAAATCTAATGTGGTGAGTTTTTTTGCCAAAGGCTCAGCAAGTCCTATTATTTCCTTGAATATATACATTAATGGTTTGCAGTAGGAAAAAAATCTTGGAGGAGCATTTGTTAACAGCCTATGAATACATGCTTGTAGTGTGCTGACAAGCAGGATGGAATGAAAGCCAACTGGCTTAAACCATCAAAAATAATATTAATATGTCATTTATCTGCACCCTAGTCTACCTTCTCATTTAACAGTCAATTTTTTTTTTTTTTCTGTATAAACAAGTTCCGTAGAATGTAGGTAACATGTATAATATGATTGGCAGGGTGGAATAGAACAGAGGGAAGATGAAAACTTAAATAAGGGAAAAACAGCAGGCAAAATGCATGCAACCCTCTACGTTTCTGTAATACATTAAATGTTAGGAAATTTAGCTGCAAAAAAGTCACGAAGTAAGGCAATTTGCATGAAAAGTTGGGAGGCAACATTGTTAAAGAAAGTCAGTGTTACATTAGTTATACATTTACAGTGCTTGATGAAAAATTTTGAAATCAATTCCGATAGAATACTGAGCGCTGAAGTTGCTTCCAGTTTTATTATAACATTACAATACTCTGTTAGTAGCATATAATGGAGACCTAGGGGACTGCAGAAAGTCACAGGCTGTTAAAACAGATATAAGAAATGCATAAAGTCTTCTAATCTAGTAATCTCTTTTTAGTTTCCATTAACTGAACTTGGCATATGATATCAAATGTGTGCAAAGAACTGCATATTCTATGGAATACATTATTTTAACTTCCCATCATCTAGTCATTGTACACATAAGTTATTATTTTTCTTGGGTAGCTGCAGGCTAGTTTCAAAATGAGGAATGGCCATTAAGAAAAGGCAGGACTCCAAGGCCTGCTTTCTTTGAAGTGTCATTCCAAAAGGAAGGAGAATTAAGCTAATGTGCAGATAATAAGAGGTTTATAAAAGGTGGAAGCAAGAACAGGTGGCCTGGGAAGAATACAGGGATGTTGTCCGGGAAGCTAAGGACCAGGTTAGGAAAGCTAAGGCCCACTTGGCTAGGGATGTTAAAGACAAAAGGAAGAGATTCTTTAGGTACATAGCAAATAAAAGACGGACTAGGGACAACGTACGCCCCCTTCGGAAGCTATCAGGAGAAATGGCTACCCTGGATTTGGAGAAGGCTGAGATTCTTAATGACTTCTTTGCCTCAGCCTTCACGAAAAATGCTCTGATCACACCACCCAAGTCTTGGAAGGCAGACGCAGGGGCTGTGAAAATGAAGACCTTGGGCCCACTGTAGGAGAGGATCAGGTTCGAGACCATCTTAAAAACCTGAGCATGCACAAGTCCATGGGACTGAAAGATATTCATCCGCAGGTCCTGAAAGAGCTGGCAAATAAAGTTGCTAAGCCACTGTCCATCATATTTGAAAAATCATGACAGTCAGGTGACGTTCCCAATGACTGGATAAAGGGAAATATAACCTCCATTTTCAAGAAGGGGAAAATTAATTACCCTGGGAATTACAAAGCAGTCAGTCTCACCTCTGTGCCTGGCAAAATCTTGGAGCAGATTCTCCTGGAAGGCATGCTAAGGCACATGAAAGACAATGAGGTGGTTGGTGATAGCCAGCATGGTTTCAAGGAGGAGAAATCCTACCCGACAAATTTGGTGGCCTTCTATGATGGGGCTATGGAACTGATAGACAGGGGTAGAGCAGCTGATGTCATCTACCTGGACTTGTGCAAAGCGTTTGACACTGTCCCACAGAACATCCTGGTCTCTAAATTGGAGGGACATCAATTTGATAGGTGGACCACTGGGTGGATAAAGAACTGGCTGGACGGCTGCATGCAAAGAGTTGTTGTCAATGGCTCAATGTCCAGCTGGAGACCGATAACGAGTGGTGTCCCTCAGGGATCAGTGTTGGGACCGGTCTTGTTCAACATCTTTGTTGATGACATGGACAGTGAGATTGATTGCGCCTTCAGCAAGTTTGCAAATGACACCAAGCTGTGTGGTTCGGTTGATACGCTGGAGGGAAGGAATGCCATCCAGAGGGACCTTTACTCACTTATGAGGTGGGCTGATGCCAACATTATGAAGTTTAACCATGTCATGTGCAAGGTCTTACACCTGGTTTGGAGCAATCCCGGGCACAGCTACAGTCTGGGCAGAGAAAAGAGTCAGAGCAGCCCTGAGGAGAAGGACTTGGGGGTGTTAGTCAATGAGAAAATGAACATGAGCTGGCTTCAGTGTGCGCTCACTGCCCAGAAAGCCAACCGTATCCTGGGCTGCATCAAAAGGAACATGACCAGCAGATTGAAGGAGGTGATCCTGCCCCTCTACTTTGCTCTGGGGCTGTTCTGCTTGGAGAAGAGAAGACTGCATGGAGACCTCATAGCAGCCTTCCAGTGTCAGAAGGAGGGCTATAGGGATGCTGAGGAGGGACTATTCGTTAGGGGCTGTAGTGATAGAACAAGGGGTAACAGGTTAAAACTTAAGTTGGGGAAGTTTAGCTTGGATATGAGGAAGAAATTCTTTATTGTAAGAGTGGTGAGACACTGGAATGGGTTGCCCAGGGAAGTTGTGAATGCTTCAACCCTGGCAGTGTTCAAGGCCAGGTTAGACAGAGCCTTGGGCAGCACGCTTTTGCAGAAGGCGTTCTTGCCCATGTCAGGGGCTTTGGAACTAGATGATCTTAAGGTCTTTTCCAACCCTATTCTATTATTCTATATGCACAGCTTTACCTCAAGCATCCACTCTGGTTTTGGGAGATCAGGTATGAAAGACCATTTCCTTTGCGTACAGTTTTCTGGAAGAGACATTTAATTAAGGAAGGGAGCAGAAGAGGAATCTACTCTTTCAAAATTCTTCTTTGTGTGGAGAACAGAAATTACTCTTGTTATTTGTTTACTTGCTTGGGGTTTTTCTGTAGTTTGCATCTTTAAGTTTGCAGTGATTTTTCAGTGATAGGACTGTTACAAAATATTTGTGGGGGGTGGGAGGAGGAGGGGAAGGAAATGGAGTGAATAGGACTGTTTCTCTGGAAGTATGCTGAAAAGGTGTATTGTCCTAGGAAACTATAGAGAAGGTGCAGGTGAGGAAACACTGGTAGCATTCATGGTGCTCAACAGCTGAGCATACTTCTTGTGGTGATTTCAGAAAACCAAACAGAATGCTTTGAGTTATTTTCCTGGTCATCTTGATTGTGAATGAGGGCTTAGAGAGGGAAGCTTGGACACTGGCAACCCTCTACCTTTCTCCCATGAGACAGGACATCCTGAAAGTGCAATAAGCAGGGGTTTAAGGCACTTTAAATTAATCTGGTAACAGCTATATACCACTGGCAAATGACACAGCAGTTTATTCCACATAACTCCAGTATTCAGCTAGACCTATTCCATATTTCTCTTTTCTAAATGTTATTTTGCCATTACAGCAAATCATATAGTCAAGAAGGTTGATGGGAAATACTGAATAATTTTTTCTGCATAATACAATCTTGTTATTTCATAAAATATATTTTGCCATTGTTTCAGATAATAAATCTGAGAACACAAACATTCACTGCAGATTTTCCCCCTGTACTAATACACAAGCTTCTTACTAAGGAAGTCCAGTCTAAGTTTGAATGTTTCATCAGAACTGTGTTATAATATTTCTGCCAGTCATTTGTCTAATAGTTACTAACTTAACAAAATCATTATCAGCCCAGCAAAGCAAGTTCAAACAAAGGGAACTGCTCCATCTAGAGTTCTATCTTGCACACAGCTTATTAAATATTGTAATCAATTATTTTACTGGTCTGTACTATGAGTTATTTCTGACTTTGTTATTTAAATGATTTAGGAATAGTGAATCTGCCAACAACCTTAAAAAAACAGTGGTTCATGTGAACTGGTGGTCTCAAACTAATTGTAAATATTTGAAGGGGAATGTATGCGCTTAACAACAGATGACTAGTTTCACGGTAGTGTAGCACAGGAAAAAGCTTTCTCCGGAGCTGAGGATCTCAGATTCCGAATTAAAGCATGAAGAATATAATTCCTGTCATTTTATCAAAACTAGTCTTAATCCAGTGCACAATTCTGCAAATACTTATTTAATAAGTAACTTCCTGTGGCAAAGAATTCCACAGAATATAAAGTTGTCACCTAAAACTATACTGAAATATATATATATATATTTTGCATTTTAATTTATTGAAAGTGCTTTAGGTTTTGTATTCAGAGAAAATAAAATATCATTGCTGTATCGACCTTCTTTTGATCTTTTTTATCCTACTTATCTGAATGTATTTCTTACTAAGAGATTTAATTTCCAGCTTAACTCAACAAATTTTTAGATTTCTGCTTCCATTGTAACTCTCCTCTTAATATTTTTATCATATCTTTTTGTTTTTCCAGTTCATTTTTTCAAATTAGTTAATAAAATGTGAATGCAGTCATCAGGGTGAGAAAATTGGTAATTGCATTTTAATTAGTCAGACCTTCCCCAATGTTACATCAAGGCAGTTATTTTAGAAGACATCTTTATACAGCCCAGGAGCTACTAGGGGAAAAGATCTGGCTACAGAAAATCACATAAACTGCAGCAGTGTTCAGTACATTTTGATAACTGAGACGTGATACAATGTGCAGCTCACATCAGCTAAGCCACAGTGACCGCCATTCCACCTGCTCTCTGCCCATGCAAATAAGATGTGGACTAAGTTAATTGATCCCAGCCAAGCTGAACTGCATTACTCTGCAGCTGCAGTTACCACAGAGCAGCTAACAAGTGGGAGCTTGACTGCATTTGAGGAATTTCAGTGTGAAGTACAGCAAAGGTAACTTCTTTGCTGAGTCAACTCGCCTGTTGTGACAGATGCTGTGCTCTGTCCAGACTGTTACTGACTGTTACTGTCACTGATTTAGAGCTCACTTGTATTTAAATGCTATATGCAGTCCCCAAATCCTATGTCTCCTGATCTGACAAGACTGCTTTTTTTGGCCTTACCACAGTGTGACTGGGGTTAAAGTTAGAGCCCTGAGCCTATTCAGAAGGTAGGACATATTCTTAGCAACATCCAGAAATAAAGCAGAAGACAGCTATCTGTCCACTGTCCCCAGCAGCTTAATGGAAGAGGAACCATTAGCAGACCTACTGGAGTAAATATGTTAAGTTTTAGTACCTGGTTATTCAAGCAGAGAGATATCAGACTGTTAATGTTATTAAATGCCCAAGGCCAGGTGCAACCCAAGATTATTATTCTAAAGCAATGCACACAACAAAACTCACAGCAGACACACCTCATCTTGGATTTGTAAACTCCTGAAGAGATATACATGAGTGAGACATATTACTAAAAATGACACTGTGCTTACATTTTTTAATCTTGTTTTTAGTTAAACTCAATGAATTCTACCCCAGACAAGCAATTATCTGACTGACCTTTATGATTGTCATGGTTTAAACCCAGTCAGTATCTCAGCACCCTGTAGCCGCTCTCTTCTACTCTTCCTCCTGCCCCTGTGTGGGATAGGGAGGAGAATCATAAGAATGTAAAACATCCGGATTGAGATAAGAACAGTTTAATAATTGAAATAAAGCAAAATATAGTGATAATATAAACATAATACAACAATAACAACACTGATAATAATAGCGGGGAACAACAGAAAAAAAAAAAAAGAAAGCTCAGAAAACACAAGTGATGCACAATACAACTGCTCATCACTCACTGACACCCAGCCAGACCTGAACAGCAACAACATTCCCCAGGACAACAATCTTTCCAGAAACAAGTTTAATATGTCTTAAGCCTTTCTTCTTTTTCTCAGGATCATTGGCCCGCAAAACAGCGTGCAAACAAATTAAGAAAAAAAGGGAAAGACTCAATCAAACACTGAGATATGCGCATTGTTCTTCAATGTTTCCACGGAATATTTATACGGAAGTGAAAGCCAGTCTCTTTTATATGCCGGGTAAAAATCAAGCATTAATTTATTTCACTGCACATTTTCTAATACTAGGGTTGATATGGCATTCCAGAGGAACTGAGAGTTAAAAATCCCACCCTACTATTTTTTTTTATGTAAAAGAAAAAGATAAAAAAAATCAAGGGGAATGTACCTGTATTTCTTGGAGTTATAAGGCTAATGTATTTTTCTTTTATTGTATTGTGGATATTTCTTAACATTTTCACAAAAGAATCGATACAAATCAGGAGCATGTAGAAAAGTTTGATGTGACCCTTTAGCAGGACTGATGGTACAGGGGCAAGTCATGCTTAGATGCTCAGACAAATAACAAAAGCCTGAATTTATTTTTTTATTTCTTAAATTTAGCTTGCTCTGTACTAGATCAAAATATTGCCTGGAAGAATGCCAGCCTGTGGTCTTTTACAGATAATTTTACTAATGTTTCAAAGAATTCTTACAATAAAACATAAACTTTATCTGCAGTTAGCCTACTTGCATTCTATCTGCCTCACAAAGTAGTTCTACAAGTGAAGAAAAGTGCTCACAAACTACTCATGAGTTATTGCCAAAATTATTCTGAGGCACCCAGCTGGCAGACCAGATTTCTTTTAAGAACAAAACAGAAACCTTCAAGTAAGAAAGAATCATGTAGGCATAGGAAGAATCTCTATGAAGTTGCTTGCAGTGGTTGTAAAGTATGCGTGGCCACCCACCTCACAGACAGGGTCCAGTGAGGCTCAGACTGCATTGTCCCTCTGACAGATTGCTGCTTTTACTGAAAATAGGTTGTAGGACTTCTGAGAATGTGTTTAAGTAGCCTGGAAGTTTCCTTACCAGTTAAATTTTTCAATTCACAAAGAACACTCAAGGCTCACCTTAAACCATATCTCTGATCCTCAAATATATCCATTCCAACTGTTCCATCATTCCACAGAGCACTACCTCCACTTGACACAAAAGTAGACACAGGGCATATTTTAAAGTGGCACTTTTTAATAATTTTGTTCCAATTAATAATTTTGTTCCAAATAAAATCGTTATTTCTGGCAGTGAACCCAGGAGGGAAGTTCACTGTAATTTGACCCTCCTCCACTAACTGCATTGTTTTTTTTCTATTGCTCATTTAATCTTTGATACTAATTTTGATACTATCAGAGGGTGGGGAGTGGAACCCTCTTCCTGCTTTCAAAGATATTTTACAGTCATTAACACATGCTCCAGTAATCGCCAATAAACGTGCATAAAAAGAGGTGGGAATGTGCCTGTGGAAATACAGTTATGGGCTGTATCTAACCTTTGGATCGCAAATTCCTCATCCTTATGATTAACAGTAGAGAAAAAAGTACTTGTGATTGCTACAGATTTGTGTACTAAATCTATAAATAAATCCAACTTTCAAATCTACTCAGTATCTGTAGGAAAGCAGGCTCAAGTAAACAGAACTTATTAGCGTGGTGAAGGAAAAGTATAACATATTAATGTATCCGCAGCAAGCATCTGCAGTACAATTATCAAATCCTATGTATAAAATGGAAGGTACAATATTTCACCAAATTATTCTTTTGCTCTTAAAAAAAAAATCATAACATACTCTTTGAAGGTTTCAGGGAGAGAAGAATCCGCTGTAGCCTAAAAATTGGTAAGTCAGTAAGTCACATAGGAAAGATGCACTTTAAAAAACATGCCTGTGCTTTCGAGAACTCTTGTAAGTCTTTATATACCAAAAAGAAGCAATTCAGCCTGTTCCCAAAAGTCTGGTGACATTTCCTGTTTCTTACTCCAATATTTCCTTTACTGTAAAGAGGGGAAAAAGCCTAACAAAGTTTACCAGATGTGTGACATTGTCTGACAGAAGTACGAATACTATTTTTTCACCTTTTATGCCAAAACTAAACCTCTGGACACTGCTCGAAGAAAGGTGAACAGCAATGAAGAAAGGAAAAGTTGTCAGCAATAGTGGTACACATTTGATAATAATATTACGTAAGGATTCATGCTATGAAGTAACTGAAGACTGAAGTAACTTATAAGACCAACTCGTTAACTTAAAAAAGGCTAGAACTATGCCAAGGAACACTTCTGATGCTAACATGAATAGGAGATTTCATATATGTTTTATTATGAGCCTTTTTTCTTTAGAAGACATATTTTTAATTTTATTTATATAAACCAGAAGCTAATCAAAGAATTCAAAGCATTAAATCAGAGAAATATGAATTCTTATACTTTGTAATTAAAGGGAAATTGTAAATAGCTTCAAAGTTTATTTGATTACAGGTTTCTGTATACAATGTTTACTTCACATTTTTAAAAAACTGCTGTCATTGAAATGAAAAAGCTCATTTGGGACTTTTGAGTAAAATTCCTTCTGATTTGTAGAAATTGGTCTTCCTCTGCAACACGTCTAAAATGCTTTGAAGAAATAGGTAATTAAAGAAATAATGAAGATTTTTTTAAAAATGAGTGCCTACATTCTTCAGTATTTAGAAAGCGTGTTTATGACTATCTTCTGGCTTATAGCAGGCCTCTGAATTATGATACTGTTTGCTGAAAATCACATATTTTTGTTTTCTGAAAAACATTTATTGGAGTATGCAGCAAAAGTATGAATCATGTTTGTCAATCACGTTCATAACATTAGTTGTTATAATACACAATTATATCACCCTATAATTGTGATAGTACCATTAAAATATGCGCTCTTCCACTAATTATATAGTGTATGATTTAGCACAATTAGAATGGAGTTAGATGACTGATATTCACAGTTTAACTTCTATTTTTGTTTCCTGCTCCCAGCCAACTAACAAAAAAGCCAAATTTTTTTTTTACTTACATTTTTTTTCTTTTTATGTTATTTTAATAGATTAAATAAACTAAGGACAAGATTTTTCAGAGGCCTTTTCAGTTGCATTTACCCTGCTCTCACTCAAGTCAGCTACGTCTTCTATGAGCAGTCAGCCAAACTCAACCTTTGTCAAATTTCTGAAAACTTGTCATCCTAAGTTACTCCCTTTCTATTGCCACAGTGTTTCCACATGGTCTGAAATTAATTTGGCTGCATCAGTAGCTTAGTATCTGCTCTCTAGATCACCAGAGCACTCAAGAAGCGCATTCATCATTTAACACATTTCCATAGAGTTAGACAGGTCATAACTTTAAACAAGTTTGGCTAATCTTGGGTTTCTTTGAGTAGAAGGTGTTTTTTCCCACCTTTGATGAGTTTCTTATCTTTATTTGAACTGATATTTGCTTGTTTTATTTGCGAAATATGCACAACTTGTCTTGTTTAACAGGCAAATTGAGAAATTCCTGAACAAGACACGGTCAATCGATAACAGTACTTTTAAGGCCTGCTGTCACCTCCTTTTCCACTCTGCAACTGCTTCTTTTAATCTCTTTGTTCCATATAAAAATGATTATACTTCCTTCTAAATTCTTTACTTACTGTTCCTTTGCTACCTGTAGCCTATTATAACAAAGCCAGTAACACTTTCACTCAGCTTTCTTAGACTTCATTTTTGTTTGTTTGTTTGTTGTTAGTTTTGTTTTGTTTTTTTTGCCAACAGAAATAACTGTAATACTTTCAGATTATATCTATATGACCCTGGTAAAAGGAGTACCTCACAACTGGAACTACATTACATGCTTGATGTCATCACTATGTTACTGATGAAGATACAATATAAGTCCCAGTACAGACCCTTGAGGGACACCATTTGTCACTGGTTTTCACTTAGACATTGAACTGCTTGTCTCTTATCCATCTAGCTGTCCATCTATCAATCCTATATCTCTCCAGCTGAGCAGCAAGAATGTTGTGAAGCCTGTGTCAAAGGCCTTACATAAGTCTAGGTAGATGATTACCTAAACTACCTTTGTGTTTTGCAAACACAAAGAAGAGAGGGAGGTCTACCCAGCTTCTTTCATGGAAGGTCGTAATACAATTTTTCATTATTGTCTCTTCTCATATTCTCTAGCTTTTCTTTGCTACCTTTTCAGTAGATTGGTGAAAGAGCAGCTGTGACAAGCAAGTTTCTTTAGAACTGGAAACACCCAAGACAGTTACTGTAGTTCAACACGTAATCAGGTACAATGATTCATTAGCTGTTATACCAAAAGGAGAAAGCTGCACAGAAAACAATGAGATCCACAGAAGCTGACCTTTACAGGGAGAGCTTACTCCCCAATTCTTAAGGCATGGTGTAAATTTATACCAAATAATTCTCAATGTCAGAATTTCATTTACCAGACTACTAACATCTTCCTGCTTCTGATAGATTACAGACCAATCTTAAGCAGAGAAATTCACATCCAAACTGAAAAGAAACACTTGCTGGTGTTATTAGATTATTATTAGATTAGATGAGTTTAATGTGAAACAAGAATTAAACATGAAAATGGTGCATCCCCAACTAGTACTTGTCAGTTGTTATCCATCACTAACTTACACTATCTAGGTTTATGCTTTGATGCGGTGATTGTGGACGACCTTTTGAATTTATATTTGTACTTGAAATCACATAGTATTTAACAGCATGTAGGAAAGCAGTTTAATTAAACTGCAATTAAGTCAACAATATAAAGTAATGAAATCACATTTACAGTATTATAAAAATAAACAATAGTTTGTTGACTCAGCTCAAATCAGTTCAACTTCAGTGACATCTACGTTCTAGAGTACCTGTAGTCTAAAAGTATTCAGGATTAAAAATCTGGAAGAATTTTTCTTCTTAATAGTTTATATTTGGGAAAAGAGTCTGCAAAACAGCTCCTAGATGTTGTAAGTATGTACAAGAACCCTCTAAGATTTAGCACACCCCTTAACAACAGATAACTTTGCTGTGTAGTCAGGTTAGTATTTCTAGAAAAGATGTGCCAGTTCTCAGTTTCCTGAGATGTTGATAAATCAGTTTAAATATTACAAGTTACCTGTGTTATTCCAAAAGTTCTTGTGCCCATATTCCTATGTGGTCATATGTAACCCCCAAAAAGATTCAGCATTTTGCTTAGATTCAGATGTCTGGTGACGTTAAATGTCCATTCAAAGCTTATCCAAACCTCTCTAGTATAAGAATCTAAAGATAAGGTTTTTTTTATAAGGTCAGCCTCAGTTTGTAGTTATAAGTATATTCTCAGTTCATCTAATCTGGCAGAACAGCCAAGAGAAGTAAATACCTCTGGAACCTCAACAAAACTGAGCATAATTATCCCTACCTAAACTCTCTTTATCTCTGTCTGAATACTGTAGAATTTGCATTAATTTTGAATACCATGTACATGCATTTCTACCATTTTAGCAGCTCTTTGGGAATACTGAGTAAACAGGCATTTCATTTTTGGCTATGTGTTCATTTTGTCCATGGCTTTTTTATGCTTCCTGTTTGTGAATGCTTACTGAACAGGTATTTGTTAACACAAAGATTTTGAGAGTGACTCTTCTTTGTAGAAACACACTTGTAAACAAATATGTTAATATACAAACTACAAAGATTGCTTAAATTAGTTATTTCATGTTGTACTCTTCAAAAGTTTCAGTCATGCATCAAAAACATCTAACAGCCACTTTCAGTAGGCCATCTCCTCCCCCCCCAGTAGGACATAGGGTGAGACAGGCTCACATAAAAGAGATTTAGAGGTAGGGAAACCATCACTGTGAATGTGCTCAGAGGCATCATTGGGAAGACCCAAAGCATCTTGAAACTCATAATAAACTTACTGCTGTATTAGCTTTGGTGAGCTACAGCACTATTGTGTTTTTGTTCACATATCTTCACTGTGCAAAACTGCAGCTTACCTACACATGAGCATTACAAACTTATTATCAACTCACTGTCAGCTCACCATCTTATCTCTAGTGCTGTAATGCACTGAGGTGCTTTTAAACCCTAGATTCATGTAGAATGTTAAAAAAGCAATCTGTTATATTACAACCATGGTTTATAACAAGTTGCTAGCCTTCTAGGTTATGGATAAAGATCAAAAAGCTAATGTCAGAAGTTATGAATCAAAAAATAAGCAAAGACCCTGAATTAGTTATTTATAAAATTCAGTACTTTTAAGTCAAACTTATTTGTGGTTTCTTAAGAGGGGGATGTTTGGAAATTCAGGATAAGCGGTATAAAATGAGGCTATATTGGACTTCTTGTAATTCTGGACTCATTAACAGGCATAATGCTTGATATCTTTCTTCTTTTTTACTTTCTTTAATTTCTGGAACTTCCAAGGTAATATAATCTAGTATGGATCAAACAGGAAATGAGTGATAGTCTCATGCTTTCTGCAAGTATAGCTAAATAATCAACTATCAACTTTTTTGCACAACTTGATATATTTTTTGAATTTTGCTGCATGCTTGCGTACACTTACACTTACTCACCCTAGCTTACAGCATCTGTTGCGCATACCAAATTTCATATTTATGTACACACTGCCTATGACTGCCGGTCTTTGAACAGCCTCTCTGTTTTAAAACTGATGAAAACACCTGTGAGCCATTAGCAGGACTCTCTATTCATAGTATCAGCAACACCGATTTTCTCATTGCCGGTAAAAAACCTGGGTTTGGTGCAAACTGAACAGGAGCTGTGTACAGCTTTGTAGTAAATGGACCTTAAGAATGTTATTATTATAACCTTGGCATATGCATCAAAGTCTTTCTGCAAGGCAACTGTGAATAGAGTACTAGATTTAAATAAATGTCATGCTTCCCACCATCAGCTAATCGCTTCACAGTTCCTTGCAGTTCTAACTACTGTAATATAGTTTCAGCAATAGCTAAAATTATAAATTCAGGCCTCCCAAGTTTCATTTGTAGTATGTTACACACACTTGCAGGTCTCTTAATTTGAAACTCTGGTGTAACCAGCTCACACAAACTACTCAGAATAATTTTTACTCTTCAGAAAAGAACCCCAAGTGTACTGTGTATTGATGCAGTATGTATAAAACATTTTAGTTGTGTCATGTTAAAGTAAATCATAAAAATCCTTTTCCAGGGAAATCCTAAAGAATTTTTTTTTAAAAAGGAAATTGTATTTGCTGGACATGTAGAACATGTCCAACATGTAGAATATAAAATTGGATTTCATAAAAATGACACACCAGTTCTCCTGGGAAACCAAATTACGTGGCATATTTTCTAAATATTTGTATGATTCCCAGCAGAATATCTGTAAGAATAATTATCAAATATCTCAAATTTTGGCATCCAAATAAATAACCTGAGAATTAAGGATAAGCTTGAGACCCTTTATCCTGGCTGTTGCTGATGTTACACTTTGACATTTTAAACCAAACCATTTGAATGTTTGTCTGGATGCCACAAATCTAAACCTGAATTCAGCTCAAAACTGACAATATTTTTGCCTAATATTGTGTGTCTATTCTATCATGCCTTCACATCAGGGTATGAAAGAAGGCAAATGCATTCTGTGAAGGAAAGAAAATATGACCTCTCAACACCACAGCAGTAAAGCAACTGTTAAAGGTATGGTCTGCAGAGAGCTCAGCTTTTAACAAACTAGTAGTGTACACCTGGAGCACAGGTATTTCACTTAATCTTTTGGTTATTGAGTCAGTTTGTCATCTACAGCAGATTTTTATGGAATCAGATGTAGGAAGAGCAAAACCCAATATAGTTTACTTTTTCCCCACTACTGCCTTGCTATTGCTCTTACTGTCCTTTAAAAAAAGCATTCAGTATCTTTTCACGGGAGTTTGACATGAACTAGTGCACCATGGAGTTCTCACCACCAATAAAGTAGTCCAGTACCAATCCTCTTTATTCCTTCCAGAACAACAATTTTTTATCTGCGGGCAATTTGCCTAGGGTAGGGGAAATTATGTGTCTTCTGGTGCGTTGAAAAATATACAATGTTTTCTCTTTTTCTGGGTAGAGAATTCAGTGAGTTAAAAGCAATTATTATTCCAGAAAATGCTTAAACAATGATTTTATGCTGGAAAGTATTGAAAAGAAATATACTCCCATGAGTCCATATGAACTCTTCTTAAAACACAGAGGGTAAGCAATTATGCTTAAGTATGACAAAACCAGCAGCAGCCAGCATTCAATAGGCCTAGAAGGTCACTTCCCACTAAAGTGAGTGAGTATTCATCACCCCAAAAGCTTGATGCCTCACACAAACTAAGCAATTTTGTTTCTCATCTAATCTGAAAATGAGATTAAATAATCTCAGCTAATCTGAAGTAAAATTAAATAATCTTGCCCCTGCTTTTCTTCATTTGCTGCTGAATAATACAGTAACTATATACTTTTTGTCTGTCAAGTTTTGCAAATCAAGCTATAATGCAAATTCACACAAATCTGTAGATTTTTGGTTTTGTGCTGTAATGCCAGGGAATCTCTGTTTCCATTTCTGTATTTCTGTTACTATGTGAGAAGAAACATCCTCCCTATTTTTGCTATGTAACTGGCAATGATAATTTTCTCTTTTTCCTTCCTCCTCCTCTCCTTTTTTCTTACAAATAGCCAAAGGTTACTTTAGACAATTCTTGAATCTTTCTAAAAGTTAAAAGCTGTGATAAGACAGGGTGAATGATTCTCCTAAATTTTGACCTAATATCCTCTGTCTTTGTGTAAGAAATGACCTGTATCTGAACTGTAATCAAAACGCAGATCATGCTTCTTTACCAGGGTTTCTTCTTCAGTCATGACGCATCTTCACATGAATGCTTAAATACAGAACACCTACAAGATGTAGACTTTCAGATACGAGTCTCTTTTCCTCACACATTATAAATTGAAGTAAATATTACTATAAATCTATAATAAATCTGTCATGATTTCTTCCTAGGAGAAATTGATGATTTTTTACTGTGTTTATTAGTGACCCATTCAGTTTGATAAAGATTGATGGAAGGTATTGGATAGCTAATGGTAACTTTATAGCCAATGAACTTCAGATGATGTTAAACAAAACTTTCTTGTGCTTTAATTTTACATTTGACTTTATGCACTTTTTTCCCCCCAGTTGATTTTTAAATCCAGATATTCATATTTGAAGTAGTACTGTGATGCAGAGGCACAAAAAAAATAGCTTAAAAGAAGTATTCAGAAGGGAGTGGGGACCTATCAAGAAGATTATTTTCTTCCCATTTATTTCTTAGGTAACCCAAATTCTGACAAATATATGAAACAACTGAAAACTGGTGTAGATTTAGTTACCTCGGTTCTCATAGATTTCTTACTCACTGGAACCAGATTGTGTCAGAAAAATGCAAACATAACAAAAGCTCACTTCTGCACAGTAGCTGGAATTTTTAGTTCTCTGACCTATTTCCTTGTATAAACTATAATAGGAGAAAACAGACAAAAAAGCCATACTTCTCAGGCATTCAATGACCTGACAATGTTTCTGATTGAAAACTGGCAACCCTAAACCAAAACTCACTCATTGTATACATAAACCTGTTTCCTTTTTGTTCTCAAACTTTTAAAGCTTTTCTTCTTCTTTTACCTATTTGATAAGGAACATTTATTCTGCCTCCTGTCTGGCATTAGGGTGTAAACGTGACTCACAGGAAGTTCCACATTTTAAATAAATGCTAAGCATAATCTGTTGCTTTTCAGGAGTTACTAATGTCTGGAACAGCTGTTATTTCACCTAGAAGCTAGAAGATGAATCCTGGTTATTTGAAGTGTTCATTCTCAGTGCTTATATGGAAGTGGAAAACTTTAATGTGACCTGTGTCAATGGAGCATTTCTGAAATATTCAAAGCTGTGTTATCTAATTATTTGATGACAAGTTGAAAAAGATTTGGTTCAGAGTGTATACAGAACACAAATTTTCATATGGATAACAATTCTTGAAAGTGTACTTTAGGGGAAACATATTATCCATACTTACTTCAACAGAAAAGTTTGATAAAAAATTTCAGTAGAACCCTATATCAGAATACTTTACAGGGGTGGGTTGCCACAGATACTGTATCAGAATTGTATTTAAAATTAAAACATAAGAACAAAGAATTTATTTGTCTGAGGAATACCTTGTTTTAACACACTGAAATTGTAGTCTCTATTTCTTATTTTGCAATCAGCTTTTTTTTTTAATGTAAAATATGAGAACCAGAAGAAACAAACAAAGTACTTAAAAATTTGAAACAATGCTGCTTCTTTTTTTTTTTTTTTTTTTTCCCCCTGATTTCAAGGGTGGGAAGGAATGTTTTTCCTTAGCTCAGAAACATTAAATGTTTTGTTTTCATAAGAAAGACATATTTTTAAATCTCAAAACACTTTAATGAACAATCTTATTACACAGCAGGGAAAACTGAGGGATATATTAAATTGTTGCAGCTGTTTGTTTGCTTTTTACTCTTTTGATTTGAGCATGTATGTTTTAATGGATCATAGTGAGGAGGGTGGAGAGAATCAGGGAAGAACCCCACAATATTTCCTCTATTGAAGTTCACCATGAAACGCCAAGACTATGGAGCATAATGTAAAACACTGGAGAAGAAAAATTAAAGCCTTTTAGTATCCCTTTTTTTTTCCCATATGACAATTTGTATTTCATCTCAAAGATGATACAGATTTCATCTACTTTGGCTTTTAGGACAAAAGCCAATCACCTGTAAAACACATTGGTAAAGCAGGATAGGACTAAACATCAGTTGGTAGCCAAGTCCAAGTGCACCAATTCCCCAGTCCAGGTGTTGTTTGATGGATAGCGTCCTTTGTAGCACCCAGCTGGCCACCAAGCCCTGCACCGGTTGTAGGGAGGGGATGTTTTTATTGTATGCTTTATACTTCACCTGTCACAATCAGGTAAGTTCAAAAGAACCTCATGAGAGTGATGAATGCACCTATATACACATATAGTTTTCAATCTAGGTAGGTAGAACTGGTGTGAAAATTCAGAATGTTCATGTTCAGGGACAGCCTTTGTTGCACATTTGGTATCATTCTTCACCTTCTGTACACTTTCTGAGCACCAACACTGTGATGTGAAATTCAGCTGGCAGCTGCTCTGCTTACACAAACATTTCCTCCCATGCAACAAAACTACAGTTTAGCTGGTTTGGTACATAGGGAGGTTCAGTGATCAGATTCCTCCCTCAGATTCAACTGTTTGAACCTATCAATCAGCCTCAGAAAAGCTTTCCATGCTTTTCCTTTACACCCAAAAGCAAAATACATTCTGTACATGTAATAGGAGGCCTGTTTTAAACTCATCTACTATATCATCTACTAAACAGCAGGCTTCCACCAAACTGAACTTTTTATCAAAAGCCATTTTAATTTCAAAAGCACGGCCTGGAAAGTGAGTTTTGTTAAAAATTTGCATTAGTTCTTTGGTGTCCTTTATTTCTTGGAAGAAATTTGCATTTTTCTGTGCAAGGTTGTTTTGACTATTGCCTTAACTAACATCAAGTTAGTTAAATTGCTATTAAAGTGAGTTAACTTTAATTTTAAAGATGATCAGGGATCTGATGCTTCAGGGATAGAAACTTACATATGACTTTAAGCAATTGTTTAGTTTCATTGAAGTTATTAACACCCTTAAAACAATTGATGGTATTAATGCATTTAAAGACCATAATTACAGAAACACACCCCTGATGCTAATAAATCACACTGAAAATGGCTGAAAAATCTCCAGTTTTCCTCCTGGGACAAAAGAGAACCAAGACAACAACTTTCTCATATGCCAATCTTCCTCTGTCAGTACTGTGTTGCCCTGGCAAAATTCTCAGAACAAATGGTATTTTAGGGGGAATTGGGCAATGTACCTTAAAATAGAATGGTCTGTGAACTGCAGGCCTGAGATCTAATCTTGTTCTGCAATGACCACCACACTTCTGCTCTCTGTGCTTCAGTTTGTAAAAGTCATTTATGATCCTCCACTCTTTTGAAGTCAAATGACAAAAATACATATTTTAGATAGGTTGTATGTAAAAGTAGCACTATTCTGCTGCAATAGAGCAAAGTGAAATCTTTGCAAAAGGTATAACCATATGTTTGGATAGTTGCGAGAGCTGTAAATGCTATTTATGAACATAAAAATCTCCTGGAAAGTAGAATTAAAAAAATCAGTTAAAATCAAGAGTTGATAAAATTCTTAATTTTATAGTAAAATAGGTCTCATACTAAATAAGTCCTTATTAAGAAGAATTAAACCCAACAAATTATAATCTTCATAAAATTCAAGTAAGAGTTGCAAAACCTTTCCCACTTGTCAGACATTACTAATATGATCTGGATTAGAGACTCAGAGCTTGGCTTAAAGAAAAACTAAAAAGAGAGAAAGATCAAGATGGGCAGGGATGAAAGTAGGAAGAGACCCTTTGCAAGTAGAAACTTGTTTTAGAAGAATAATTACTGAATTAAGTCACATTATGTATGCACATTTATCAACAATTTAATATTTATAATGTGTATATATGCATATCAAGATCTGTTGTACAGCACATATTTATAATATACCAAATAAAACAGAGTATTAAGAAGTTTGTTAGCTTCTTTGAAACAGCAGAAGTCATATTTTCAAAAAGTTTTTGGGTAATAATTGTCTTGATATAATACTGACACAATGTTTTGTGTGAACATCATAGAAACATGTTTTTTTACCTTTGAAGGTGTACAATTTACATCTAATTGAATCTATATTATTATTTTATTAACTTGTTTTTTAAGCATTTTATATGCCATTTGCATTACCTAGGGTTTCTGAAACACAGTAACCTTCAGAAATGGTAAATAGAAAACCTGTCACCTTTGCTTGGAACCTCTTTGAAACTCAAGGATTGTTGATTGCTTTCTATTAATGATATTTTTCCATTGATGCCAAATGTGTTCATAACATGAAAAGAATTAATTACACATTTAAAAACCTGTAAGATTACCCAAATGAAAACCTATTCTACTCTGTCAAATAGCTTTCTTTTTTCAACATTCTAGAACTTACAAGGAATAGAAAATTTTATCTTTTTGGTGTATTCTTGCTCACTAATTAATCTGGATATGTAGTCACAGGGGATTAAAAAATTGATTCAGTCTGAATCAATAAAGATAAGACTGCTAAGTTTATTTATTTTTTTTTTAATTTTATGAAAGGTCTTCTCATTGCTGCATAATGATTTACATTTCTCTCTGAAGGTAGGTAATTTCTCATAAGGCACTAAATAACTATGAAATTAACAGATGATTTTTAAACATTGCTGAAATATCATTGGGTTTGGGGAAAATAATATCTTGCAAATCTGTAAGTGGATACTCACTCAATTATTTGGTTCCCCAAAGTCTAATTCTTCCTGACAACCCATCAATAAATTCTAGGAACTACATATTTAATGAAAAACCACAGCAACATCAATGGTAAAAAAAAAATTGTTAAAACTTTAAAGTCAAACACTCATTCTGTCCCAGATTTAGAACTGAGTATGCTATCCTCACGTATGTTATCTTACACTTCAAATATAAGAATATGCTTTTTTCAAGAGATAGCAGACTTTCTCAAATATCTGCTCTAAAAATAGACAATGAAGCTTCTCAAAGGGAAGTTTAATCATTCTTTTAAGACAAAGAGAATATCTTTCATATGAAATACTGCAAATGCCTCAATTTATTTCAGTGAATTGATGAGAAATAAACTAATGAGACCACTATACAACAGATATTCAGTGTACAAAATTTCAGCCAATCTGTTTAAATTTTAAGAAATGTATAAGCAAATAAGAAAATCTTAGTAATGAGTGGTTTTGGACAGTCTTGAAATTTGGCAGGGCTATCAGTTTATCAGTTTTGTTGATAAGACATGGTATTGTCACTCCCATGAGTAAACTTAAGCTTCTGAAATGTCCATGGAATCAAGATCTTATTTTAAATCAGTTGTGAACTAAAATTCTGCTTTAACTCTTTTTTTGGTGAAACAGGATTTTTATGAACTTCTTTTCTGACAAGACATGCATTGTTCAAATATAAATATGTAAATATTACTAATGGTTTCTGTCAGCTTAAAATCCAAGCTGTGATAAATCTGACTTCTACAATACTTTTTTCCTTCTATAAATTTTCAGATTAACCAGGACAGCTAAATTCTGTTTCTTTTCTCAAGTTTCATGTATTTTCTTTCTAGTAAAGAAAAAACAAGCTCTAAGTTTTTCAATTTAAGTTGAACTTCTTACTGAACAATTTAATTACTATTTATCTCTGAGTGCACATTGCAAAGTAATGAAAAACCAATTAACTTAAGAAAAATAAGTCCCATATAGAAAAGAATAACTTACACTGAATTAACAGAAGAGTAACTGAGCTCTCTTTATATTTATTCTGAGTATTGAATGTCATTTCCATTGATCCCTGCCTAAGGACAGTAAAAGTTTCACCCACACTGTCATGATAAAGGCCACTGTGCTTTTGTTTGCTGATTCTTTCTGTTTGCCATTATGCACCATTGTTTGCAGACTGTGAGAATGTGAAGAAGTATATTTTCAGTATGTGGGGAAAGAGAATGATCCATATACAATCTTTTTCTAGCCAGGAGCAATTCTATTGCTGTTTCCAGAGTTCACAAATTCAGTGCTCTAAACCGCTAATTTTTTTCTAAAGTTTGGAGAGCAAAGCTTAAGTGGAAACCTTTTCCTCCAGTTTTCCTAAACTGGCTGTAAATTTCTTCTTCCCTGATTGCATGTGATCAGTCCCTCTGGACAAGACATTCTTGCAGCAATACTATTTATCTTAGCAGAAGATGTCTGGCATGTGTTACTCGTCTAGTCTCTTCTTGTTACTTTATTAACTTATCTTCTCATATTTAAAAGACAAAATGAAAACTCCAGGGGCAATTCATGTATGTAGCAGAGCTGTTCAAGACAGACAGGATGAATCTCCTTATGGAGGGGTCTATCTCTTTCCGTTGAATATAGGGAAGTCTAAAAAGCTGAAACGCCAGGGTAGCTAAAGGAACATAATGTGAATTCCAGTTTTATTGCCTTATTTCAATTCATTGATATGGTTCAGGGATTAGTGTATATATTATTCTTAGCCAAGCAATATGTCCCTGAGTAACTGCCTTAACAGTCTGAGAGAACCTTTTATTGATATGTTTTAAAAAAGGCAGGGTTGCACATAAGCCTATTTTAGATCTTCTCAATCTAATTCCTACATCCTATACATTTTATATATTAAAGCTTACTTAAACTATTTTTTTTTTTTTTGAATTGTCATGAGACATAACCTTCTTTTCATTGTATAATATATGATCCAGAAGTAGCCACCCTATGGTATCTGGTTGCAAGGTAATTCTTTCTATAAATTTCCAGAATAGGTAACTGTATTCCAATTATCATCTTTGAACAAGAATTTCACAGAAATTCCTTGATGTTGAAAATGACTGGTGACAGGTCTTATTTTTCCTCAGCAGCAAGATCAATCATCAAAGAAGCCTGACAATCTTTCTGTCAGTTCTTTCTTTCATACCGCATTTCTCCCTTTTCTCAGACAGAAGATCAGTAGTGATATATGCTTCGGCATTTGGGAAATAATGTGTCTGTCTGAGACAGCTGGATATGAACCACTGTAAGCAGAAATAAGCCTGGAATTGCCCACTTACACAAGTTATTCATAACATTGTCCTCTAAGGGGATTGTAGGTTAGTTTAGATGAGAAGTGGGCAATTGTTTTGCAGAATGGAATAGTTTTCTGCCTAAAAATATAGTCTCTGTGAAATCAAAACATTCTGACAGAGAAAAGCTTTGTTTTATTTAAAACATTATTCATTTTCACTCTCTCTTCATTTGTATAATGACAGAAAATGTTTCCACACTGTAAAAAGTGTTAGACTACATCATTTTGTTTCATTATGTCTGAATTTTATGCTACAACATACAATACATGAAAATACATGAAAATCAAGCATATATTTTTGTGATACTTGACATCATTAATACTCCCTACTAAAAATTTTCAGAGGATCCAACCTATGAAAATTTTAAAAAGTTTTTGTTTGTTCCAATTCAGAAATTTAAGAAGCATATATGCTCAAATCATATAGAAGAGAAATTTCACCTAAAGTGGTAGAAAAGATAGGACAAATGACAAATGCTACCATAATTCAAATCTATAGTGCCTCTAACTAAAAAGACAGAATTAAGGTTGCATTCTTTTCTTCAAATTTCTGTTGTTTCTCCTTACGGTACTTCCTTACTCTTTATTATTGCATTCTCTTGAGGAAGCTTTGCAATTAAGTACGTAGCTATACATTTGTATGAAGCTATATTTTCTTTTATTAAGGGATCTCCCTTTAAGAATTAAGTCCATCATTATCAAATTTCTGTGTGTTAGAAGTATTTATGTGTATTAAGCCATACTAAGAGCTACTGTTACAATCAACTCAGCATATATATGTGCACAAGTAGCTGTAGTAGTAATTTCGGAATAAAACGTACATACTTAGTCCTAAATGTAAAAATATCTTCATGAAACAAAAATAAAAACTTAGATGGTAAAGTTCAATCAGTTTTGGATTGAACTCATGCAGAGATCAGTACTGAGAAGAAAGATAATTCAGTTATTTTTAACTGATTTGAATACTTCATGGAGTGCATTTGAGAAGATATCACTTCTGCAAAGCCGCGTACTAAACAAGTGAAGAAGTGCAACTGTTTCTAACTGGCAGCAATCTATAGGATTTTTGCAAAAATCGCATCAACCCACTGCCTTAATATAGACAGTTCCATTAGCAATTGTTCAAGTAAAGTGTAAATATATATCATAAACACAATCACATTTCAATTACTATAATTTTTATCTACAGTATTTAGGCACCAGAAGGTCTGTGTTAACCACTGAATGCTGATTTTCTTGAATTTTTTGAGAAAAATTAAAATTCAGCAGATGCTTAAATTAAAGGTGTTTTCATTCCATGCTGAATTTTTATCACAGACTATTTGCCTTTCCTTCATTATTCCTGTCTGTGCTCACATGCAAATGACTGGAAAAATTTAAAAAAAAAATACACTTTGTGCATTGTAAATGCATCCTGCCAGCTTTGAGCTTGCCTGTTTGTCCCAGACCCCTCTATGCCAATTCTACAATCATCTCCTGCCAGATTTGGCTTTCAAAATTAACATATTTTGTATATGACATATGTTAAAAATTAGCACAAAATGCAGCCAAGAACTGGAAATTAACAAGGAAAAAAGTTATTTTAGCAAACATTTGGGAGCAAGGGAAGACTTTGTTGGCCTAAAACATTAGGACAAGCTATTGTTTATTAAATTAAATAAATTCAATATGTAGCCTACAAGTTGTCACCACCACACTGTCTGCTTTGTTATGCATGCATTGTTTCTCTCCTCTTTCACACATACATTTGATATATATGTGTACTTTTGTAGCTATAGACAAAAAAAAGCATTACATACTCATGTTAAAAGTGGCTGTAAAGTCTTGAAAATCTTACAGTACTGTCAGAGCCAAAAATTTCTGCTTCTCATTAAGAACTGGCTTATTGTTCTTGTCACACCTATGCACTAAGCACGCCACCATGGTCACTGGACTCTGATCTTTGTTGCTGCTGCTGGTTTAGAAAAAAACCAGCATTTTCTTTTGATTGTGCAAGACCCCTGGGCATAAAACATTGGATGCTTCTCCTCCAGCTTGGCTACAGCCAATTGTATGTGTGTGTCACGGGGGCTGTCATATCCTGAAAGACCACAGCCATTGGGACCTTTTTAGGGCCACAGCTGAGAAGGAACAGAGGTGTGTAAAGGGATATTGCCTCTGCATCCTGAGTGCCATGAATAGGGCAGAAGAGGAGCATTGTTGGTGGCATACCCAGAGCACCCAAACCTATCCACAGTTATGGGACGGCAACATCTTCCAAGCATCCTGAACAAAGCTTCTGATCTTGTCTTCAGTGGTAGTCTAATTACTATTTGGGGAATATGAGAAAAATAGTAGCTTATCCCGCTACTTCAGCAGATTTTACCCAAGTATTTAGTCCTGAATTACCAAGAAGAATTCTGGCTGAATTTCATGACCTTCTTTAATTGTTAAAATGCATTTTAATGATAAAGAATCATGACATTGGTGTTACAGAAAAATATCTCCTGATAAAGGAACCACCTATAAGTGAAGTTCCAGAATGAATAGTATATGCTTTCCCTTTTGGGTCTTCTTCACACTTTCCACCTTTTCTGGAGTTTTCAGGCACAATAGAAAGGAAATCTTTACAGCATCTCTTAATTCTCGTTTGCAAGCAAGTTAAGATGGAGAGGCAAAGCCACTTTACGTGTTAATTTTTTACCCCCCCAGCTTGTCTTAACTGCTCTGGATCACAACCACATCTCCTTTCCACCCGTGGTAGATGTAGCCCTGTAAGCAATATACCAGACTTTTAGCCATGTCCTAAGTATGGAGGAGTAGGAGTCACAAATACTTAAAAATTTAAGGCTATATTACTAGGCATTTCAGATTTGGTGACTCTACTAAATTAAATGGAACTGTGCTGATTTACACCAGCAAAACATTGTACCCTACACATTCTGATTTAGCCAAAATTCAAACCTCCATTTACTGGTATATTGGAAAAATATACTGAAAAAAAAAATATATATACTCCACTTCACTGTAATCCTTTGTTAAATAATGGTTTGGAATATGAAATTTACAAGTTTGTACTAATGTGACAACAAAAGAACACAAAATCCTATAGAAGAGGACAAAATATTATTTATTTATATTTCTTGTTTCCTCCAATGTCAAGTTTATGTTTTAAGGTACTGAATATATACATATACAAAATTATCATATGCAGTTCTACTGACTCTTTTACAGATGAACAGCAACATGTTCATTCTGAATTTATGCATCTCAACAATCAAGTGTCGCCACTATTAACAAACAAAAATGTAGGACTTTCTTTATTAAAATCAAATCAGCTGATCTGATTGATGACTCTGAAGAGCATGTGGAAGAATAATCACTCACAAAAGAGAAGGTCCCATAGTCCATGAATTACATCAACACAAAAAATGAAACCTCTGGAAGAAGTGTCAAAATCTACAGGCAGTGACAGGGTAAATCTGGCTCTACTTGCCTACGCAACTGACTGTAAAATGTATGAGTAGCCTCAGATCTCCTATTATGGGCATTGTTATAATCTACAAAATATTGATGCAGCCATTAGATATAACTACTCCAGGTAACAGGAAAAATAGTCGCCAAATTTGAAATCCCTTGTAATATATTCTGGATGTTGAACATTTGGGCTAAAATTTGTTTCACTGTAATTCATAGGCAACAGGTTTGCAGCAAATACAAAGCTGTGCCAGCCTTGGTCTTGCTGTTCAAGATATATACATGAATCTGTGCGGTTTCTGTTTGGTTTTCATTTTTTGGCTTGGTTTTTAATTAAGGTTCTTATCTACTTCATATGAAATATTTTTGGTTAAATCCTTTACTCACATAGGATTAACCCATCTATAAGCTACAGTTAATAAAAGCAGGTTTTCACTCTTTCTTTGGTCAGCAAGAGCAAATCAATCCATAATAAAGCTACTTTTGAAACTTTGCTCTCTGCTATGCACCACACTACTAGTGTTTATAGATTGGTATGATACAAATAGTGTCAGAAACACAACCCAGGCCATGCAAAATGACAAAAAGATCTTAAAGCATTTTAATGATGACATTCTGAATAAATATGATTTTGATTTTTAAAATTTAAACAGTGAGTTTAGCATAGGATATATCTTATTTTCAGATAGTAATAGACATTGTTATTTTTCCTAATGAAATACACTTGTTTCTAATACATTATGCAAACTCATGTTTAGTTCACTTGCTGAACTCAAATGGCATGATGAATATTTGGCTTCAGTTCACTGAACCCCTATTCCTGTTTAGGAAGATTTATCTTTTCATATGGAGCCTTAATTAAGACAAATTCTGCCACAACAGTTGCCACACATTTTTTGCCATGTGTTATGTATTTAGTTCATCCAGAGCCTACTTCAAAGAACTATAATTTGAGCATTACATCACTTCTGTCATTCTGGCATTATCTGCGGCCTGTTTTATTTTCCATCTCTTTTCCTCCCACCCGCACTAACTTATTAATACATAGGAGAGTGCATGTGTCTCTGTTTTATGCCCTGATTACCATCTTGCTTGCACTGCTGGTTTTGCATATACAGTAAATTCTAAGAAGATAGTCTTAGCAAAATGTGAAAAAGTAGAATGACAATGCAGGAGATGTTGGGCTAGTTTCATAAGCAATAGCCAGATTTATTGGCTTCCCGATATTTCTTATATTGGATTTATTTAAATCTGTGACTCGTATATCACTTATGAAATGGTGACAAGCAGCTTATGAATCAGCCAGTCTGCTATCAACAAATTGTGATGAGCTTGTTATCAAGCTGATTTGGAGGCCCACCAGACAGATTCCAGCTGGATAGCACAAAGTATAAATATTGTCCAAAAGCTCTGTTACAATGTTAATCAAGGGCTGTCCACCCTGCTCTCTAATTCACAGTTGAAAAGTGCTCATAGGTTTTGCGGGCTTTTTTGTTGATGCAGAAACCACAGAAAATTAAGAAAATATCTGGGAAATCAGTTTCTGGCTGTATCATAGAAGTCTTCACTGCATTTAGGATATTTGCACCCCACGAAGCAGCTGTGCTACCCTGCCTGCAGGGATGCAAGTGTCTGGGATACATCTACTTGTCTGTAGACAAGCTCTGCAAGCAGTGTATCAAGCACTGCAATTCTGCATTAAGGTACTCCAGGCATCTCATGATATTCAGTATTTACAGCCTACCTGCATGACTGCTTTTTGCAAAAAGCTGATGAGTCTCTGATGGACTTCTGAGAGCGGAGGAGATCACATACTTGGTTGCACAAAATGTATTTTAGCATAACAAAATCTTAGACGAGAGATTCAATGGGTTCAAGTATATGACATCCCCACAATACATGTCTGTGGGGCAGGACTGATGTGGTAGAGGAACAGAAAGGAGGGCTTGTTGATAGCTGTTTGCTTCATGGCCTGTAATACATGAAGTCCCACTGTATTCCGACAAAGAAACATACTCATAGCCCATAACTGAGCCAGGACTACTGTATGAGTGACAATGTCATTCCAGTGAACATGTTAAAATGACAGGGTTTAAGGTGTTTTCAATAGAAAATTCTTCAAGCATTCTTTGAAATCAAAGTACAGTCTAAGTTATCATGTAGATGCAGCCTATGGGTAGCTTCACTGAGCCTAATTGAGCTACTTCATGTAGCACAATTCAGGCCAATATAAGCCTTTGAAAAGATGCTGCTTATCTCTAGGCATCCTATGGAATATTACCAGTGCAGCTGCTCTGAGACAGCTTTACCCCACTCTGACTACCTCTGACTTAGTACATTACTAGGCAAGTCACACTAAGCCAGATTTTCAAAAATATCTAAGTAATTGTGGTGCCAAATGGGATTTTAAAAAACTTTGTTAGATCCTCAATGACACTAAAAGGCAATTAGGCACTTGTCAAGCTTCCATTAAGAGACAACCTATGTCTTAGGCTTCTTTGTACCTTTGAAAGTCGAGTCCTTCACCTCTTCTCCTCTAAGCTAATCCTTTCACATGGGACCACAATATTTAAATATCGCAAACACATACAGTCAGATTTAGTTATTGTCTGTAACAAGCTTCTTAAAAAAATACACAGTCTCTGGTAATGTACATAATGTACCTGTTCCTAGTCTTCGAGCAATTATATTGACTTGTGGCACAGGGCAATGCTGATTATCTACAGTGCTGCTTTTTGTTATATGCCCTAGCAACCTACCAGTTCTGCCAAATTCCCATCCAAATTGCAAAGCCTCATTCCAACACTATGGCAAAATTACAGTCAAAGGGTTTAAATGTTCCGCGTTGTATCATATACTGTGAAAGTTCCATCAGAGAATGTCTAAGATACAAACATAAGCATTATGGGAGACTGTTGTTCCTGTCATATCCTAGTTTTTTACCACCCTGTCTGTGCCCCCTAAAATGCAATCTTTTTCCTGTTTCCACAAACCTACCACCACTGGTGCTCCCTTGGAGTTTCCTGTAGACTTGATAAGGGAGTAAGAACTCAACCCATAACAAAAAAGCACAGCTAACATCTTCACATTGTGGAAATATGTTCTGAAGTGAATGCTTAACTTTTAATTTGTTTTATTTCTGACACAAATCCCTGTTCAGTTCCTCCTTACCTATCCACCACTCTGTTTCCTGTTATGGCAAGATGGAGGCCACATCTGCGGTTCTTACAGGTCTTTTTCAAGCAACAAGTCAGCACTTTTTCCCTGGAATCCCACTACTCACTTTCTGGCTTTTTTGGATAAGTTGGAAGAAAGAGAGTTTGGATTTTGGGAAAACCCTGTGAAATAGTTGGAAGAAAGGGATAAAGAACACTTGTGGGAGACAGCTCACAATATCTTAGATAAAGTGAAGAAACAGGTTAAAAGCATTGGCCCACTTAGGACATATGGATTTTGAGGGTGCAAATTAAATTCCTTTTTGAGACTGTGGTGAACTTCACACTCCATCTGTTGTACAAATAATACACTACTAGCACTTGCAACAAAAAAATAAGGGATTGAGCTGTACTCTGATTTTTTTTTTTTTCCTGAGCATATCTTTACCCTGGTCCTTAAGTTGACTTGTCAAGCTGCTTCCAGATAGAGTACATTTTGGTCATTCGGCCCTGAATGCCTGTGTGGTGGAGCACTTATTGATCATCAGCTGCCTGAAGGTTTCAACATCACCTACTAAGTTAGAGCAACCAGATTTGCTACTTTGTTGCTTCAGTTTTTAGTTTTACCATCTGCTCCCTGTTCAAATAAACTCCTTCAATTTATGTCCCTCCATGTTATTGGAAATCCTCAGATTCTGAGGTCCTGCTTTGATGTTCTCAAAAGAAATTGTATGCTTTGCAGGTTTCATCTATACCTATCGATTCAGGACTAAATGTGCTGCATTGAAAGATAATGGTCTGTAATGGGAAGGAGAAAACAGCAACCTGGAGAACAGCTTTAGGCTGATTTTCAGGAAGTGCATTTACAATAAAAAAACCCACTAATTCCCCAGCCTAGAAGATTCTTAACAAAAGTCCCTCCTTAAAAAGCTGGAATTCTTGGAATACCTCAGTGGGCTGAAGGCATTCAAGAGTGAGGAGCTTATTCCCTAATAAGCTGAAAGTGAAGAGAAGGCGTTTCAGTAGTCAAAATTTCTACTGATCAAAAAGGAAAATCCTGATAAAGTGAGATAAATAGTGCTTATGTATAGGCTCTTTCTTTTATATACTAGCTAAATTAACACCCCCTAGACTGGCAGCTTTCACAGATCAAAGGCTACTAATAACATCTTCTATTCCTTTAACCAATGTTTTTTTTTTTTTTTCAAATTATCCACTGTGCACTGATGTGCAACAGAAACATCAATTCCTAATAAAAACCTGTCTGATATTATCTCATGAGTAGAAGCTAGAGGCCATCTTGACAGCACAATATTTAATAAAAGCCTTAAGGTACTGAACTAAATAAATATCCTTCATGGTGGTAACAACATAACCACATTTATTTTTAATTGCTGGAATAAATGCTTAGATGGTTTAAACAGATATGTTAAGACTTTTCTAGGTTTATTACTTAGTGCAAGTGCTGATGTGCAAGCTGCAAGACCCTGAACTGCATGCATAATCAATAATGCATCTAGCTGCTCTCTGACCGAGTTAAATTGTAGTACTTGTTAGATCCAGCCTTCCAATACTTTGCCTTGAAATAATTATTCAGGCATTTCAGGGCAAGCTGTGCTACATTAGCTTCTTTCTGGTAGTAATAGAGCAGAAAACAAATGCTGTTTGCAGTATAGATACTGTGCTGTACAAATGTTTTCTATAAGAAAATGATCCATCAAACTACAGTTATTCACTGGTAACAATATTCCCATACTCTTCTTCATATTTATACAACATTTACATATGCCAAATCATCTAAAACATTTACTGTCTCTGCCACCTTCCTTTCACTTTAGAGGTGTGTGCAAAATAGAAAATATTCTGTACACAGAAAGTCATTGCATGCTTTGTATGGACACTTCTTCTTTGGCTTTAGGATTTTATTGAATTTGTATTACATATTTAAAAGAGAAAGAAAGCTCAAATTAATCTTTGCTGGCTTTCCAGCTATATATTGAAGAGATAGGATAACTTTTTGAAATCAATAGGAAAATTCCTACCCTTTGGGTCTAGCATAAAGAGACAAAAAGGGTTCACAAAGTAGTTGCTAGCTTTTGGCAGCTGTGGGACAAATGTGGACCTTTGGGCTGCTGTCCACCTTTGACAGGTAGAGAGGAATATTCTAAAAATGATGAAGAAAAGCAAATAGGGAAGAAAAATTTAACAACAAGCGTTAAAATAATTCAATAATTATGAGACAGTCTCCATATTCCAGAGTTATACAAGTATAGTTAAGGGCAGAATATGGCTCATGACTTCTGTAGATCTTGCCGTCCTATATCTTCTCAGTCAACGAACAGCTAAATGACAGTGACTTTGGACTGGTTTCTTCTGTTAAGGACTTTCAGTGACCTCGTGTTCACACCAATCAGTCACTAGTTTTCCAGTCTGAAGAGTCAATATAATTTTCAAAAGTTGTCAGACCCACATTCTGCTCTTCCTTCATTACACAAGCTTCATTTAAAGTGTACTGGGATTATCACACGCTATCACTTCTGCAATAGATGAAAGATGAAGGTCAATTTGTCAGGTGCCTTACATCTAGCTCAGCCTCACACCTGACAGGTCACAGCATTCATTGACCTAGTGAAGTTTTCAATAAAAGGAACCTTTCTGTTCATCCTGTTGATTCAAGGATCTCCTACTACAAGCTCAGGAGTGTTGCATCCCAACTAGAAGGAAGTGCAGCAGGAGGGCCTGGAGACCTCCTTGGATGGATAAAGAGCTGCTGAGGAAAACTGGAAGTTAAAAAGAGTCTTATAAAAGGTGGAAGCAAGGACAGGCAGCCTGGGAAGTATACAGGGATGTCATCTGGGAAGTTAGGGACCAGGTTAGGAAAGCTAAGGACCAGTTAGAATTAAACTTGGCTAGGGATGTGAAAGATAACAGAAGGGGATTCTATAGGCATGTGTCGTGGTTTAGGCCTGCCACACAGCCCACTCACTGCCCCCCCCCTCCTTCCTCAGCTCCCGGAGGGATGGGGAAGAGAATCGAAAGAATACAACTCCCACAGGTTGAGATAAGAACAGTCTATTAACTAA